>RDPX01000471.1:152945-170550 GCA_003991215.1 Morbakka virulenta
GTGGGAAGCTTAGGAGTGGTGACGAAGCGCTTGGAGCGCAGTTTGAAAGAGTTGGGCATCCCTGATGTCTTGGGTGGACTCCAAACATCTACCATCATTGGAACTACCAACATATTGAGGAAGGTGCTTAACCTCTAAAGCTGCTGGTCGGTAGCCGGGGTTAAGTTTTCTCGTCCGGCAGGTGAATACCATCTCCCTGTGCGGGCTGTCATGCTGGACATGAACTTTGTTTATTATTATTAAGAATGTTATATACAGGATAGCCAAGTTCAAAATATGATATATACATATACACATATATACAAATCATGTTCTTCCACTGGGTCCTGTGAAAAAACAGAGGCAATTTATGTTTTTCACGAAATTTATCTATCTTTCGGTAGCTTATTGCCAGTTATAATCAGCACAAATTTGTTGTGATAAAGATGGGTGAGAATAAAACTTGCAATCAATAATATCATATTTTATACCTCCAAAGTCCTCTGAAAAAAACCCAGGTCCTAACGTCCATTGAGAAAATCATCATTTTAGCATTTTATAAAGGAAATACCAGCTGTAGCCTGCTGTAAAGTCTAATTTGCAACTCAAATTTTTGTAACTGTAGTAAGACTGCAGGGATATTAGAAGGCTTTCAAGCCGTCTTCATGATCATCATCATGATCATCATCATCACTACCATAACAGTGCTAATGGAGTGACCTGCATGGTGTTAACAATATTACCTGACTAATCTTCTGCCATTCTCTGTCCAACTTTTGCTTCTCAGTAAGGTGGCCTGGTTTTGTTCTGGTCTTTCTTCCTTCTGACATTTTGATTCCGAACTGAAAGGCCGCCCTGAATGAAAAAAAAATCCTCAAGACTCAAAACAAAACAGGTCAAAAAATGATCTATGCAAATCACTTACACCATTTGTGTACCATGGCTTACCAACAGTATTATTGGCAAGAAACGAAAACGGAGGGGAAAACCCCAAATAAAAACAGAAATGGATAAGTATTATATACAGCGAGGCTGTTGATCGTTCACGAATTTGCCTGTTGCTGTATCTGTTGCGAAAAAGGACATCAATATCATGGTGAATATCGGAGAAAGAAGATTCCAAAGCTGGATGATCACACACAGCCCATTCAAACCGTTGTCACACACATATACATTTTTTTGCGCACCTCCGAATACACATTTATCATAAGGCGAAATATAAAAGGCCTGAATATGCTAGTGTTACAGCTGTTTCACGCTATCCTGCACTTGTAAGACACCCGTTCTGAAGCGCTGTCTGCTGCATGTAGATCACAAATCCATTAAATACAAAAAATTATTAAGGCGATTACGACTTTACGTATAACATTTTTACTCGTGTTAAAAAGTTTTTTGCTGTGTACCGACGTAGTTGGTTCTCCCAGTTTTCTCTGAGCCAAGATTACAAGCATATAAAAGCTCTTGCAATTTCGCTTCCATCGTCAAACAGGTCCACGAGCATCAAAATAGCTCAACAAATTCTGTTTGGCCAATGTTTCTGGTTCACTATCGGTGTGTGTGGCAACAGCCGAGGCATCTTCTGAAACATTTACAACAAAGTAAAGTAAAGCATTTAGCCTTTGTTTCGTATGGATTTCTCAATATGCAAGCCATCTTGGCTATGGGAATCAATAATAAAGTCACAATTTGATGCCATTCAGCAGTGAGATATTCAAAACTCCAGTTTAAAGCACCCACGAGTACGGATTTCATGGTTTAAGCTCGTTTTTCACGGATTAAGAAGCAGGCTATTTAACCCCTACAGAAGAAGGCTATGGACTTCGTTAAAAAGGATGATTTATTTTTGCATAGATTTTCCGTTAGTTACTTACATGGTCCTGGAAACTCAATAATTTTTTGTATCACCCCATGATTGTTCAGGAGCATTCGAATATCCTTTTCGTTCGCATAAAATAATAGATACATTTTACTCCAAAAAACTTTGCAAAAGATAAAATGCAAATTGAAGCACGGTTGTACAGTCTGAACCTTTTCTGTGTAACGTTCTGACGTTGCTGTATTTGCCATAGACCCACACATGAGAAAAATGATTGCAGTGACCAAAAATTCTTTGTCTAGTGGGAAACGGTGTTTGTTTGTTACGGGGATCTGCTTCAAAAGAGCTGGGGGATTTAGTGCTAGGCTATGTACTGCACAATCCACTAACCATGTTTCTTCTGTAGCCCTGATGATATCTCGCTCGTTGTTACATGCAATTACAGGAACTTTGCTATCAGCAAGCCACCAGTTTTCAAACAGTGCTTGAAAAACGCTTTTAAACAATACAGCTGTGTATTTTCCTAAAGAATAGCGGTCTGCGATAATGCAGCGTTTCCGCTCTAACTTGATGTTTATGGCATGAGCATCAAGCTTACAAAAGATCCGTTGTTAGCATCGGGTGTAAATAATCCTTTAACTATTGCAATTTTGAAGGCTTAAATCCTCTTCAAATCATTGTAGATTTCTGGTACAATACACTCCACTAACGTTGGCTGTGAAGGAGCAAATGACCAATTAGCTTTATTCGCTCCTTTTGATATATTTTGCGTTGAGAGGCGGATGTTTAAGCTAGAAATGATGAACTAAAGCTACGGTCGTAACGTTATGTGAGTCGTTAAAAAAAAAGATCTTCACGTGAAAGTTGATTGTGACACGCGTCACCATCGGCTTTCACATCATTTGGTTTATCCAAAGAGAAATCATTTCAAATGGCACTGCTCTTAGACGGCAGGTCTGCGCACTCTATAACACAATTACAGTTAAACCAAAGAAAGTATAGTCACGGTACATCAGCTACACCCACCTAGAATGTTGAGAACATTATTAGTTTGATTAGTTATGGCCAAGGGTTTCTATTTGCACTTTAGCAACCATTTATTGACCAAGTATAACAGTGAAGTTAGAGATGGTTCGATAAGGATCCTTTACATGGGAAGTTTTCTTTCATAGACACCGTAGGCATTCACAATGACCATTTGAAAAAAAATCCCTTTTCCATTACTATAATGGAGCATGGCTTGTAAAGCACTGCGAAATGTAAACTACATTTCCAATTAGGTTATTAGATAATAAATCTAATTAAGATGGAATGATTTCAAAATGCATGGCGCGTAGCTATTATGTACAATTTTATAACGTTCCATCATGTAACTCACTCATTCCATATCCTATTAAAACCTGCCCTTCTTCTTTCAAATAGAGCTTTGAAAGTAGGTAACGGAATATATGATTTATTGCTTCTTGTAGTTATGAATTAAAAACCCTGTTGGAAATTTTTCACAAACGTTACCATGTACAAACTTACCGATTTATTTCTTTCAAAAATTTTTACTTAAATAAACGTGAATTCATTTCTTTCATAATTTAAATCGCACTTTTCTTTTAAGATAATTAATGTCTTTAATTATGTGTCAGTCTCTTCTTCCACTTGAAAATGGTTGCATTAGGTTAAAATTGGCAACATTAGTGATTTTTAGATTGAAGATGTGACTATATTAATTGGTAATTTTTCAGCTGGCATGTATACTTATTTTTTATAGCTCGTTGCAAATCAACTGTTGAAATTTCAGGAAATACCAAAATTAAAAAACGCACTTGTATGCACAGGGTACGTCAACTTGCAAGTTGACGTACCAAATCTGTCACGTTTCTCCGTAATTTGGCAAACCTTGCGAGATGTACGAAAAGGACCAATGCTGTTTTATTCTTTGTTACATTAAGCGATAGTTTCTTTTCATCACAACACTGTGATAAACTGTTGAGGTCATCTGATAAAATACTTTAGATATGTACCAAGCATTTTCCGCCATAATGGGTGGCAATGCCATGCATATAATGGGGTTCAAAAGAGAAATGGGAGGTATCTCTTAGGCAACTGGATTCAGTTACAATTCTTTCCCTGTAGGGTGCACTTTGATCCCATGATCTTTTCTTTGTCAATCAATTGTCTTGTGTCGTTCAAAAGAAAGCAAGTCTTTATTCAGCGAACTCTTTATTATAAACCAGACTAGTTTCCAGCCAAAAGTTTGTTTCAAGAAACGAAAAAAGTTGTCTGTATTGTCCAAGACCGAAATCCATTCTGGATCTTAATCTTAACATTAGTGTTGCTGGTTATATCCATAGATTGGATACCAATCCTCTTTGGAATGGCATGATGCTTAAGTGCTTTTCTAGTGAGATTATGGTGGCTAGATTTTTAGGGACGCAGACAGAAAGATCATCCATTCCATTTGTTCTATGTCTTACTTTGATTTCGGCCAGATTCGAACTTTCAACTGTGAAGATGTATTCAGAAATGAAAACTTGCGAACATGGTGTTGCGTATCAGAATGTTTGGCTCTATGACGGTTTTGTAACAAGAGAAATCGACCACTCTTTCTGTTTTAGACTAAGTATATAACTTGTTTTGCTAATGCAGGATTTACGTTAAGCTAATAATCATGGACAGGGCTTTCTTTGATCCTTTTAATGAAATTTGGTGTGTTGGTATTGATAGTTTTAATAAGGGGACTATAAAAACGTTAGGTGGTGCATCTACTTCCTCAAAAGAATAAGGTTTTCTATTATTCAAAGTGAGGTTGTTTCATGCTGATTCAATGTTGGCGCCTCTGTAATTTCAGTAAGTAATTTACAGACGAACTTCAATGTTTAGATATATTGTACATAAACATGGATGTGTCTAAAACATTTTATTAAAAGTTACAGTATTGCTAAGGTGCTTTTAATAACGTCATTTCCATAATGTCATTAGCGCCATGGAAGAAATACATTTGTAGCCTAAGCATAGAGTACATATACACACAGCAGATATAAGAAATCCACAAATTCATCACTCCGGAAGTGGCACATTGTCACCATAATTTTATGTGATGCTTGTGGGTCTTGTTCAATCTATTAAAGTTCTAAATCTCTGCTAGTTTTGAATTAACCTATTAAATGGTGTCATTAAGAAACACAGAAATATTAAAAAGAAATTATGTGATATGTTTTAATTATTACAGTGAGACATATTTATTAAATTGACAAATAGAAAAAATGGTTGGAAATGAAATTCATGTATAACGTCTGTGAATTAAACGATTTATAATTATGGCTTTCCATAGCACATGATCCAAAATAAATAAAACTAAAAATATATATTTATAAAATAAATTTTATTTTTTGCTATGTCTTACAAATGATGAAACAATTCGAGCACTTTTTGTTAAAACTAAATACTCACTTTGGCATTGCTTCTTTCGATTCCATGTAAGTGTTGTATTCTTCTTCTGTATCAAAATCCCATCTGCCGATTGGTCCTTTCTTGTTTCCCTAAAAAGAGTACAGAAAATCAAGATAAATTGGAAAAGTAGGATAACCACGTTTAAAAGAAGTGGCAGGAAACGTGACCTTATTACACTGGCGGCCAGCATTTAAAAACTCTTTTTCAACTGATTTGTGTATTCTTTTGAGCGCTGAATCAAAAAATACCATCCATTTTCTTTGGTCAGATCAAGTTTTTGAGATATGACTAGTGCACGTTTTGACCCTTGAATAGTACTCAGCTCAAGAAAAACAGTGCTCTACCAGGCCCAATCTTTTCATTTTCGTTTTTATATAAAAAACGAAAATGTTGCAGCCTCAATCTAAAACCGAAACTGCATCGGTCTTTAACTTTAGGAAACTGAAACTGAAACCTTTTCTATTTACACCTGGATAGTCACTTATTGTTTAGCAAAGCTGGTCAATATGACTTGAAATCGCAAAGAGCAGATGTAATGTTTTAGTATTTAGTATTTTAGATCAAGAAAGAATCGATTGGAAATGTACAAATCATCCTGAAAGCTTCTGTTATATATGTGGTAATGTGAGTCTTCCTGGTCACCTTGCAAAAATAACTGATTTTTTGGAGAAGGCATATCATGCTTACTTTGGAGTTAAGCTTGGAGACCAGGACAAGCCATTTAAACCCCATGTTAGCTGCAAAAGATGTCTTAAAAGAACTTGCGTGTTTGGAGACATAACAAAGGAAAAGTACGCCATTCGCTATTCCTATGGTGTGGAGAGAGTATAAAGATCATGTGACAAACTGCTATTTTTGCATGACTAATCTTCAAGGAATCAATCGCAAGAGCAAGCATTGTGTTCAGTATCCTGATGTTCCGTCTGCCATAAGACCAGCCCCACATAATCCAGACCTACCTGTTCTCGAGCCAGCTGTTGCAATGGAACGTAGCTCTGAATCGGAATGTAATAGCACATATAACAGTGGGTGGGTGAAGAATACATGCCAGAAGAGAATGACAAGCCAGTGCCTCTAACAAAAGTAGATCTCAATGACCTTACGCGTCCCCACTGCAACAACAGCACAAAAAGATGCCTCCTTTGTCTCACTGAAAAAATGTCCATTATAACATACACCATCAAGAACCAGCTTCTCAAGAAAAGATCAGAACTTATTTGAAAATGCCGACACAACAAATTCCTCCTCCGCAAATTCATATCTAATGACTAACCGCATGGGACCTCCTTTCCTGATCAAATAGCCGAACACCTATTTACCCAATTTGAAAGTAAATCATTCTTTAGTTATTTTAAAGCGTATCCACGTGGGACTTTCTTTCTTGCTTTCTCGAAAAATTAACGCATTGTAATATTTTTATATACCACCTGCAATTTTTATTTTTTGATGAGCCGCCTACTTTATTTGTTTATAAAAAGCTTGTACAGTATTTGTAGCATTATTGCCTGATGATTGAAATATCATGAAACTATTAGTCGCAATCATAGTTCTTATTTTTTATGTTTTGCCTTATGTATATTGCTCTGCTATATACATTGAGGACTATTTGATATGAATACACAAAATTACACAAACATATTATATATGTAATATAAATAATAATATAATAAAAAATATAATTTATATTATATATATATATATATTTATAACTAGCTATACATATAGCTATTTATTGTCAGATTTTTTTTACTTTACATGATACGAAAAAAACGAGATAAATTGTCGTGTTTCTTCCATTTCTTTTCCCAGATTAAAAAGGTATCCAATGCGTCAGTTTTATCTCACAACTTGTTATTGTTATCTGTGATCCGATGTTTGTTCTCGTCACTCATTAATGGTACCTCCTTTCTATTATGTAACCGATTATCTTAACCTGAGAAATGGATATTCTGCTGCACTTTTCGGATCATTTTTTTAAATGCTAAAGCATATGTTTTGCCAAACAGTAAAGTATAACGTGGTTACTTTCTGCTTTCTATGAATACTAAGTTTGCAAAAATGCGCATTGTATTTCAACTTTTTCTATTGGAATGCTCTATTAACTTTATGATTTATGATACTCATGTAAGTGCCTAACATCTATTAATTCTGATATAAACAGAAAATGACGACAGACTATTTTAACGCATCTTTCTGTAATGTAACAGGGAGCTTGCACACTCCAATACTGTCCTGCCCAAAGAAACCGTCATATTTTTAGGAAATTCTTGTACTGCCTCTAATTTAAACTTAAACAAATTTAGTATATGGAAAAGATAAAATGTTATGAGTACAGTGACAAAAAATGACTAAACAGATAGTAACAGGCAATGATAAAGTCAAGTGCAGTAAAAAAAAAAAAGCTACCATGTCCATTTTGGTGTAGTCTGCCTCGTCTTCACTATCACCGGCGGCATCTATCATCTCCATTGCTCTGTTTAATAATTTAAAAATTATATAATTTAAATATATATTAATAGTATGAACCAATTAAACACTTACTTATCACCAATAAGTCAAGTTTTAATTAGTGTTTGAAAATCTCCTTTAATAAAACCCTAAAGCAAAACAACAACTGACTTTTTGGGTATTATTGGGTATTAAAAAAATTATCAACAAAGAGCCAAGGAGGTAGCCTTAGTAAAAATAATAAAAGAAACAAAAATCTAAATATATTCAATAAAATTAACAAAAAGTAATGAAAAAATATATTTAAAAAAATACAGAAACAATTTCATACAAAAATAAGAGAGAACTTTGTAGAAAGACTTCCTTTCGACAGGCAGAATAGTTCTTGATTGTTAAATAATAATTTTTGCTTTTAGTAAATAAAATATATATATATATTATATATATTATTATTATTATTATTATTGTCATTAGCTTAAATTCCTTTTTGACAAAATTGAGCTTTGCGTGGATCTTAGAAAAAAGGGATGTCAAAAATGAATTCTTTTCTCGGTTAACTAAAAACAATATTTTCGAATTGTTTCCAGAGTATTCATTCCGGCCTACTTTGATAATCAACTGATGATTAAGATAGAAAGCTGACAAAATACTGATCGATCCTTTATTTCGGAGTCCAAATAGGCCATTGAATTCTAACTATACTCGAGTTCAACAGTTTTTGAAATAAATTCAATATTTCAGAAAATCGTTTGTTCGTTACTTGTCATAGTTTAGTACTATAAATGAAAATCAGACGAAATCCCAACCATATATATATATATATATATATATATATATTTACATATATATATCCCGTAAACAAACGACTCCCTTTAAATTTACATTCAGTATATATTTCGTCAGTAAAAAAGGGGCACATTTCAATCATTACTTAACCTACAATTCCAAATA
Organism: Morbakka virulenta; assembly: GCA_003991215.1. NCBI lineage: Eukaryota > Metazoa > Cnidaria > Cubozoa > Carybdeida > Carukiidae > Morbakka > Morbakka virulenta. Next base: position 161,584 of record RDPX01000471.1, read on the forward strand.
ACTAGTCCCAAATTCATTTCTTTGGTCTTCAACAACTAGATAACGATGCAGCAGCAGGTACAGGTTTTTAATGAACTAAATCAATCTTCAAAGTATGAAAAACTGGGCCTTAGAAACAAATAGATTCAAGAGTGCCTAATCCGAGTTTTTACTATGCAATAACAAAAAATGGCCATTTTATTCGACTATCCTATTTTAACGATAAATTAAATGGAATTTGGATTAAATATTGTTATATTTTGTATATCTACCACAATATATGGATGGCGTCCGGTTGCAATAAATTACTGAAAGACAGTTGTATTAATGTTACGCTTCTCTGCATAGTGATTATGGTATGTACTTACCCTGGGTAACATTCTGCATAACTATCAGGTATCAAGGCACCCTCCTTCTTTGATTTTGTCCTGGTAATCAACAGATAGAAATAGTTCAGTAACACATATGTGAAAACGTTCTGAAAAATCAATCTTTAGTAGCAATAGGGCAGCCTCAGTTGTTATCAGAAAAACGTCAGCAAAAATATGAAAGGTAAAAGACAAAATGAGTCGTTAAGTAGATCTATTTATAAGTTCAATCTTTGCCATTCAGAATAAAAAAAACAAAATTAGTTGTAAGTATGTCCATCAAAACTCTAACCTTTACCAGTCAAAACACAGAGATCAAATGAGATGCTAAGTAGATCTATTAAAATGCACACTTTGCCAGTCAAAACACAGAGATCAAATGAGATGCTAAGTAGATCTATTAAAATGCACACTTTACCAGTCAAAACACAGAGATCAAATGAGATGCTAAGTAGATCTATTAAAATGCACACTTTGCCAGTCAAAACACAGAGATCAAATGAGATGCTAAGTAGATCTATTAAAATGCACACTTTGCCAGTCAAAACACAGAGATCAAATGAGATGCTAAGTAGATCTATTAAAATGCACACTTTGCCAGTCAAAACACAGAGATCAAATGAGATGCTAAGTAGATCTATTAAAATGCACACTTTGCCAGTCAAAACACAGAGATCAAATGAGATGCTAAGTAGATCTATTAAAATGCACACTTTGCCAGTCAAAACACAGAGATCAAATGAGATGCTAAGTAGATCTATTAAAATGCACACTTTGCCAGTCAAAACACAGAGATCAAATGAGATGCTAAGTAGATCTATTAAAATGCACACTTTGCCAGTCAAAACACAGAGATCAAATGAGATGCTAAGTAGATCTATTAAAATGCACACTTTACCAGTCAAAACACAGAGATCAAATGAGATGCTAAGTAGATCTATTAAAATGCACACTTTGCCAGTCAAAACACAGGAAGAAAGTGGGATGCGAAGTAAGTGTAGAAAAATGCAGACGCTGCCAGACTAAACACAGAAATCAAATAAAATACTAAGAGAATCTAATAACAACAAACACATGCACAGAAAAACANAAAATGCACACTTTGCCAGTCAAAACACAGAGATCAAATGAGATGCTAAGTAGATCTATTAAAATGCACACTTTGCCAGTCAAAACACAGAGATCAAATGAGATGCTAAGTAGATCTATTAAAATGCACACTTTGCCAGTCAAAACACAGAGATCAAATGAGATGCTAAGTAGATCTATTAAAATGCACACTTTGCCAGTCAAAACACAGAGATCAAATGAGATGCTAAGTAGATCTATTAAAATGCACACTTTGCCAGTCAAAACACAGAGATCAAATGAGATGCTAAGTAGATCTATTAAAATGCACACTTTGCCAGTCAAAACACAGAGATCAAATGAGATGCTAAGTAGATCTATTAAAATGCACACTTTGCCAGTCAAAACACAGAGATCAAATGAGATGCTAAGTAGATCTATTAAAATGCACACTTTGCCAGTCAAAACACAGAGATCAAATGAGATGCTAAGTAGATCTATTAAAATGCACACTTTGCCAGTCAAAACACAGAGATCAAATGAGATGCTAAGTAGATCTATTAAAATGCACACTTTGCCAGTCAAAACACAGAGATCAAATGAGATGCTAAGTAGATCTATTAAAATGCACACTTTGCCAGTCAAAACACAGAGATCAAATGAGATGCTAAGTAGATCTATTAAAATGCACACTTTGCCAGTCAAAACACAGAGATCAAATGAGATGCTAAGTAGATCTATTAAAATGCACACTTTGCCAGTCAAAACACAGAGATCAAATGAGATGCTAAGTAGATCTATTAAAATGCACACTTTGCCAGTCAAAACACAGAGATCAAATGAGATGCTAAGTAGATCTATTAAAATGCACACTTTGCCAGCCAAAACACAGAGATCAAATGAGATGCTAAGTAGATCTATTAAAATGCACACTTTGCCAGTCAAAACACTGAGATCAAATGAGATGCTAAGTAGATCTATTAAAATGCACACTTTGCCAGTCAAAACACAGAGATCAAATGAGATGCTAAGTAGATCTATTAAAATGCACACTTTGCCAGTCAAAACACAGAGATCAAATGAGATGCTAAGTAGATCTATTGTAGTCTATTATAGTCTTGGGGCTTTGTTTTTATCTATAAAAAGTGATCACATGTTAAAGTTATTGAAAATGGTGTCAATTGTTCTTTTGAGTTCTACTTCTTTCATGAGACCTTTAATGTTCAGTGCAACTTTTACAAATCACACCAGCCCTATTACAAACCCGCATTGCTTGGAAGATCCTATTGTAAGATCCTTTCATTGGCCTCAAGACTTCTTTCACTCTACAAATGAATCCGATATATATATATATATATATATATTTACGTGTCCCTGTCAGTAAGACAAAATATTGATGAAGGCGTGATGTAGGGCTTCTAAAGTTATCAAAAAGCTTGTTTCTTGCCATGTCCTCAAATAACCTAAAAACACTCTAAACGTACATGAAAACTTATATTTCCTACGTTCAAGTCAAGTACTAAACAGGCATCAAATTGTTTATAACTCACAACTTCTAAAAAAGTTCGTCTACCAGCATCTCCCTTAATAAGACGTATATACAAACAAGTTTTACTTGGGAATTCAAGGCTGTCGACTTCTCCTCTATAATAAAGCACCTTGGAGTCCAAGGCCCAACAGTTAATTCTTTACAACACTGGGTGGCTACACTATGGGTTCTGTTTGTCAAATGAGCAACATGATCTAAATAAAATTGTAAATAAATCGTGGCTGTTCAAATCAAGCCTATTATCCCCATCAGTCAATCAGCAAAACGATCAAATACAGCTAACATTCGGTGGCAAACAAAGCTGACAGTCTTGTTGCCTGGAAACAAGACTGGCAGATTTCTGAGGGGCGAGATTTCGGTAAGTCTGTCATACCGTATATATTAATCGAGACCAATTGATGTCTTCTTTTCTCCTTTCGACATTCACAAAGTAGTTGTGGGTTTGTACAACGAATCAAAGAAAAGAAAAGGATTTTAGAAGTTATGATGAGCCACCAACTTACTTTCCCTTTGCAGCTGCCTTAGGCTTTTCTTCAGAATTCCTTTTATCAGTTAAGGGCAACAGCTCCTTATCAAATTTATGCAAAAATTAAACATAAATGATTCGTATAACAAATAAATTTTAGAGTAGTATTCTCCTACATCACACGCGCATATTTTCCTGGCTGTCAAAATAAAGACAATGCATTCATAAAATAATCCATAAACAAGTATGTACAACGACATAACAAAACAGACTTCAGAACCACAAGTTGCAGATTTACATAAGAATATCACTGTGTTCTCATCCAGATATAAATTCAACCAAACGTTTCAAAACTTAAACAAATTGGCATAGTGTGATGCAGTATCAGTTATTCTACTAAACAATGTTCGCTTGAAAATCGTCCCATTGACCTTAACCTACACCACCAATTTGAAACCTTTGTCACCTTGGTCATTTCCCAGTAAACAAACTAATTTTTTCTTTTAGGTCACTGAACGGGCAAGGCTCCAAAATCCTGACCTTTGCTATTCTATCCCATTGCTATCTTGTATATTGAAAAAAACCCCAGATTACAATCAAACCTAATCATAAAACATATTTTCAGTTTACAACAATAATTTCTGCTAAGGCTGTCGATGCCCACCTCCGCATCGCCCTCTGCATTAACTGTAGACCGTACTTTTCCATCATGTAATAGAAAAAATACATTGGAAAAGTACCTGACATCAAATAATTACATCAAGTACCCAAGTTCAGACATATTTATCGTAGATATTATGATTCTCAAACACATGATTTTATGCACAGTTATTGCATCTCTCACCAAGGATAATGTGTCTCGTCAAGAAGAGTATTATGAGTCTGGGAAAGCAATACCGATCAATTTTCTGTCCTGTCATGCCCAGCTCCCACTTTCTTAGTTATGGTAATCCCTCGACCAGGTTTAATCATCAACATATATTCTTTTGCTGAGCTCTCACTTTATCATTTAGCATGAGCAAAATAGGTCAAAACAGATTTTTATATCAGCATCAAAAGAATAATAAATAATAAATAGCATTTGTACGAACCTCCATCTCATCCAACATGCAACACATAATTTATTATAACGAAATTTTGCTTGAAAGCACGAAAGTTACTGCGTCAAAAGTTATGCTTACGTTTAAATCTGCTTATCAAATCAATCTTACTCTAGGTTACAAAAAGAAAAAGATACTTGACTTCCTTCCACAGTGAGCTCTAAAAAAAACACACACAAACAAGACAAAAAGAAAGCAATTACACCTGCTGCCTATAAAAAACCCCTGGATGCTAATCAGCTTTAAAAACGAAAAACAATACGTGAATGAAGGAGCAAGGGATACAAAAAGACTACATTTACAAGAGCTAAAAAAAGGGCAAATTATGTGGAAAATGTATTTCACATATGAAAAAACAAATTTAACGTAAATACAAACATGGTATAGGCATATGACAAAATATTTACCTTGGTGACGACAAAGGATATTTCAATCCAGACACCAATTAAAATAAACAATAGAGTGACTTCAAAAATAAAGGCGTTAACTAAGAAAGGTATTTTTTCCATCTCTTCTATTACACATTACATTAAACCCTATTCCAATATGCAGCATGATATGCTCCCATAACTTACTTTATGGCAGAGTATCTCTTGGTATGTAAACGTGTCAACATGTGGTCTCCAACCACCCTAGTCTTAACAATCCATTTAAAAAGTAGCCACTTTTTTTTAGAATTTGGTGAAATCTCCTTTAAAATAATTTAGTCAGTACTCTCAAAACGCAACAAAATGGCCAATTTATGATTTATGGAGACGGCTTAGGAGAGTAACAGAACGTGTTCTGAGCATCTCACTCTCTTGACCGTCTTCTTGACAAGGAATAATGATTCAGGTCTATGAAGTTAAATGGCCCAGAAATCCCAATGATAAAGGCAGAGAACATGATGAGTACTCCAGCAATGAAAATTTGGATCTTGTTAAAATACTCGAATCCGTCCTCTCATTTACAAATAAACTTTAAATCATTAACAACCAAAAACGGATTTCCTACAACTGTAATGCAGAGTTCTGCATCAAAGAAAAACATTAGCATTATTGTAGAGTATTGTATTAGAAATCACATTAGCATTTTTGTACAGTTTGTCAGTATTGACATCCCCTCTTTCTTTATTTAAATAATGTTACTCTGTAAAATAATAAAAGGAAATATCGTGCCCAAATTACTAAGGGGATAGAGGTTGTTATTGTAGAGATATGGAGCCTTATGACCCGTGTAAATGAAAACTTACGATACTTTTATTGATGTTGGAATGATACCACCATACAGACACAACAACGCCAGTATGTTAAGAGTGGTTGCTGTATGTGTTTCACAGGAATGGTGTGAGACCATTATTATTATTATTATTATTATTCTGTTTCTGTACCGCTTTGACGATTCATTCAATACGACATCCCATGACAACCTGGTACAAGGTACAACTTGATGTACGTGCTTTATTACTCCCACTGTTATTTCTTAAAGAGGATCCAGAGTAAATGCTGTACCTGCAAAAGACATTTTTCAATATCCTCACCGATCTTAGCAGAAAAAGAAATAAACATGAATAATTTTCTCTGTCAAAATCATAAACAGTATCTGGTGGAGCAGCAGTGGTAGAAGTGTTAATATTAGTAGTGGTAGTAGTACTAGTACTTGTACTAGTAGCAGCAGCAGTAGTAATATTAGTAGATGTAGTAGTGCGAGTAGTAATAGTAGTAATATTAGCAGTGGTGATGGTAGTAGCTGTAGTAGTAGTAGCAATAGTAATAGTAATACTAATAGTAGTAGTAGTAGTAATAATAATAATAATAATAATAACAATAGCAGCAGTATCTTACCTTTCCATACTTTTCTGATACATTTCTAACGAATTCTTTTACCGAAACTTCTGTATCATGAGGAAAAAACAACATTTAGCATGTTAATGTCAAACCTAAAAGTCAGCCCAATCTGATATGCAGTCTCTTGCAAAAATGACACAGAAAAACAATTTTTGGGGGACTGGATTAACGTTTGTTTGTAATATTGGTTCATTATAGACGACCATTTCACAATGCAGTCCAGCTACTGTTTTACATATTATCCCATACAATACGTTTATTTTATCAGGTCGATCAGCCAGAGGGCACGTATGGGGTTCTCTCGTTGTCATTCGACACTAACCGTTCGTTCGTTATATATATATATATATATTATTGTTGTATTATAACTATTATTGTTGTTATATTATATATATATATATTATTGTTGTTGAATAAAGGAAATAATGAAATAAGAACATTCCTGATAGTCTGATACCAACTATGTCCGTAATACAGTATGGAACAAACAGATAGCCAGTTTCAAGCGTTCCAGGTAAAATAGCGAAGTACGTGTAATAAACCCAGTAACAGTATTCATGAGGGAATTGATGCTGACGCGGATGGCAATGGCCATAAAATATCCAAGACTTATAGGTAATAAGCCATCTAATGNTATATATATATATATATATATATATATTTATATATATATATATATATATATTATTGTTGTATTATAACTATTATTGTTGTTATATTATATATATATATATATATATATTATTGTTGTTGAATAAAGGAAATAATGAAATAAGAACATTCCTGATAGTCTGATACCAACTATGTCCGTAATACAGTATGGAACAAACAGATAGCCAGTTTCAAGCGTTCCAGGTAAAATAGCGAAGTACGTGTAATAAACCCAGTAACAGTATTCATGAGGGAATTGATGCTGACGCGGATGGCAATGGCCATAAAATATCCAAGACTTATAGGTAATAAGCCATCTAATGCCAAATATAATGGGTAGTTAGAGAGAAATTCAGTATTTTCGTAAAATAAAGATGGGAGGCGAGGGTGACTTTCAAGGTAAGCATCAGGTTGACTAACTCTAACACATTTCATTTAGATCAAAGCAGTACTTTCCAATGTCAATGCAAACTTAGTTCTTCTTTCACTGACTACATCACAAAGCTCGGTCGCCTCTAATTCTATCATGGTTAAGTCTCTTTCTACTCAATTGAAACCAAGTGGTGCCTGGGCGAGTTCGGATAAAATAATCACCATCATCATTTTAGTGAAAAAATATTAACTATTAAAATCTATTCCAATAGCACGAGCTCTACAGTTTGCTTAATTCGTGTGCATCACATTTGATTCTGCATGTCAAACTCCCATTTCTCAAAGCATCACAGACTGATTTCTGTGTTGTGCCACATATCTGTTATCCGTAATTTTATTTTAGTACTTTTAAGATATAACAAACTTCAGCATGATACATCAGTTTAGGATATAGGACTTGGAACGTTAAGCTTGTTGTGAAATTTTTCACATGAGCTCATGTTGTCTTAAACAACTACATCAACTAGCAATAAATATACTTAGTTTACAACATCTATAAGTGTAAAAAGTAATAATTTAACAAAAGCAAAAATATCGTTATAAAGTAACTCATTCGTTCATTTTTTATTCCTATTCTTGTTATATATCCGGACACGAGAAAAGGCAGCTCATAAAATAATACACAGTATATATATAATATATATTCACAGTTGTTATAACTCTCCGTTCTCTTTTGTTAGTAAAACAAAATACGCGAAATAAAAAAATAAAAAATAAAATTACTAGGTTTACAAAACTTTAAAATTCTAAAACTTTTCAAACAAAAAAAGCCCTCTTCTTTAAAAGACAATTAATTTATCATTTTTCTTATTTCAAGTGGCAGATCGTTGGAATGCTTAGTACCTGAATACTTCAAGGGGGAGCGCGACAAATTGCTACAGACAGATTGCTACAGAACATAATTGCTACAATATGGATTTGCTACAGTCACTTTCTGCTACAAATAAGAAATGCTACAAATAAAATTGCTACGAGACGGTATTGCTACAGGCATACTTTGCTACAAAAAGAAAATGCTATTGATACACTAGCAGTACAGAATAATGCTTGGACCACTTTACATAACTACGAAGTAATGTTTGAACACGCATTGCAATGCAATGTCAGAGCATTGTTTATACATTTTCTGTTGAATTTTACTAATTTTAATAACCACACTTGAAATGGAAACAATTAGTTTTACGAAATCTGAAGGGAAAGGAAGAAGAGCCATTATCGCCGGATACAGCTACACCAAACACAGGCTCGGTGCTTCTGGGACGTTCTCTCAGTGGTACTGCATCCGCAGAACATCTGGGTGCAAGGGTAGAGTGCGGATAGCAGCTAATGAACAGGAATTCCGGCTGGTATCCGAGCATAACCACCCACCCAACTTCGGGGAAGGCAAAGCGACGCTGGCCCTAGCTGCAGTAAAGCAACATGCACGGGACAGCCCCAATTCAAATCCACTTCACCTTACCCAAGCGCTTCTCACAGCAGTAGACTCTGAAACAGCAGTTTCGCTGCCGAAGGAGAAATCTGTTAAGCG
>RDPX01000471.1:171221-186269 GCA_003991215.1 Morbakka virulenta
ATAGGATAGGATAGGATAGGATAGGATAGGATAGGATAGGATAGGATAGGATAGGATAGGATAGGATAGTATAGGATAGGATAGGATAGGATAGGATAGGAATAGGATAGGATAGGATAGGATAGGATAGGATAGGATAGGATAGGATAGGATAGGATAGGATAGGATAGGATAGGATAGGATAGGATAGCATAGGATAGCATAGGATAGCATAGGATAGGATAGAATAGGATAGCATAGGATAGGATAGGATAGCATAGGATAGGATAGGATAGAATAGGATAGCATAGGATAGCATAGGATAGGATAGAATAGGATAGAACAGGATAGGATGCATTCATCTACTTTAAATAGGACTTACAACAAAACAACAGCTGATACGATGTTCTATGAATAACAAATGTTAAAACTGGCAATACCATTCATTAAAACAACATATAAGCAAATAAACCCACAAACAAGTCCATAACATAATCTATATTATCAATACTCTAGTTTCCTTTATTAAGACAAAAAATATTCCAAAAAATCTTTCAAACTGAACTCTAATAAAGTGTAATACTTCGGCTCTGTGATACAGTTGAATAAGATGATTCTTCGACCCCCACCCTCCTTCAAAAGATGTACAGTGACGAGTGTTCACCTGAACCTCAGTAGGGTCAAGATAATTGTCCCATAAGTTAGGATTAGAAAATAAATTTCAATTTAACAAAATAGTCTGAAAATGCACTGTAAAATTAAAACTTAGACACTTTTAACAGTCACGATAAAAATCAAGGTATTACAATTACAAGTCTTCTGCACCAAACAGCGTAACTACCAGCTTAATTGATATTAAATGTTAAACTTTACTGGTTATCACCAAAGCATCTGTATGACATCAACAAACAATAGAATGGTAACATGAGTTTGTTACATCATATTTTATTATATCTTTATAATCTCTATTTACAAAGAATCCCCATACCAATAGCTGCTATCAAACATTGTAGATTACCTCTTCTTCTCTTGGTCTGTCAAAATACTTTTGAACTTTAAGCAATCGTTTTTCTTTTGATCCGCCAGGCTGATCTTTATCAGCTGGATCATAATCACCAATGTTGCCATAAATGCTAAAAAAATTAATAAAAGGAATGGAAGAAATCATCAAAGCAAACATGTTAAGGTATATATTACTGTCCTGCGACAGCAGACAAAGAAAAAGGCGCTGTTTTCCTCTTAAAACCTAAATTATGTCCTAATTCTGACATTTTTAACAGAAATAAAAGCTATCTAGCTTCTCCAATTAACTGTTCATTAATTAACGTTGATAATAAAGCAAAACTTTCATATTTGAATCCGACAACAAGCAAACTTCTTCAATTTTTAATCAACCAGGGAAACTCAGTTGGTAGAGCAGGAGACTTTATTTCAGGATAGTGGGATCGTGCCCCACATTAGGCGGTTTTTTCCACCCGTTTCTATTCTATTAAAAAACAGTTGATGAGTAGGGTCAGGTTGCGACCCCATAGTATTTTGGAGCGGCCATTATCCCGAAAGAATGATGGCCACTCAAAAGTTATGGTCAAATCTAAGATCTTTCAAGGCTTCTAATTGATGTTTTGAGGGGGGTTGCAGGACAAGATACAATTGACGACACATGCTCTTCTTCTACTGTGGTTTATGCTGCTGAATTTACCATGCATAAACTACTTTATGTAGGTCTTACTATTCGCAGACAAAACCAACGTTTTAACGAAATACGAAATCGCAACATGACATGTGAATCGCTCCGTCGCGACTTTCAAAACAATTTTAAAATTTATGTTTTACAAAAAAATCCTCAAATCTTTTAAAATCTATCAATTTTCAATTCTGTTACTTAAAGTTGTTCATCAATCAAAAAAATTCTATCATAGTCGTTGTCGGTGTCGTTGGCAATCAACCATTAGTTGATCTGTAGTATTGTTGTCCATAGCCTCTTTTCTCAGTACGTTTGAATATGTAATCCGTTCTCTCTTCTGTTTTACTTCCAATGTAATTTCAGTCTTCTTTTTGAATTAGCATGTATGTACGAATTAAAAAAGAAGACTCAAGCTAAACATTGGCAGAGATCTGGAACCAGTGCAACGTAGAAGATATCTATCCCATGTTTGCGGTGGAGCTGTGGCCAAGCCTAAATTCTAGTAAGTGCACTGTGTATCTAAAGTGGAGCCACAAGAGATGTAGTGGTCTTTGGTCCCCAAATGCAGTAGTAAATTTCTAATCTGCAACATGGCTGGCCGGTGGTAGAACAGCAGATAATGTGGAACTATTTGTTGGTGGTGAGGAGTTTCTGTTCCTTTGACGACATTCTGGACTGTAGAGGCAGTACTGATGGAGCAGCTCAGAACAGAACTACGAAAGTGTGGTTGGAGTAGAGGGAAATATCTGGTCCATTTGGGAAAAACACACCCTTTTGAAGTGCAGAGGGTCAGCTTACAGAGAATTATAAGGCCAGTATTATTGTACGGGTTTGAGACATGGAAAAAACAAAACGAAAAGAGAAAGAAAAGAGCAAGTGATGCTTTGCTCTGAGTTTACAAAATTAAGGTAAATGGCACTTATTTATTGTTCGGAGGGAATACGCAGTGTACAGATGGCAGTGAAATGTGGTTGCGGCTCAACTGAGACAGACCTCGCCTGTGACAGAAAAGACTGAGATGGTTTAATCACGTTGAGCGAAGGGAGAGATAATGTTTATAAAAATATGAGACTCCTTGACTTGGAAGAAAGGGGCATTGATTAAGGAGAAAGACAGAGGGCACTCGCCAAATGTCAAACTTTTGGAATGGAGAGGCAAAATGACGAAAAATGGAGAAAGTAAGCAATAATCCGAAATTTTTTCATTTTAAGATGGGAGAAAGTCAAATCCTTAATTCTGTAAAATGTTTAATACATCTGTGTCAGAACAGCATATAACGAAATTCTGTTTTTCAAGTTAACTAAAATTACTATCTTCTCTTGCAAACATATCTTGCCTCAATGATCAGTAGAAAACTCGAGGTAAAAAAATAATTAATATGTTTTAATTTAAAACTACCTATAAACTGAAATAAGCAAAGTAATTGAAAAAAACCCTTTTATCGATACGTTGGGTGTGTAAAGCTGCCACGACTCATTTCAATTTTTATTCATTTTACTACGCGAGCATGTCCCAGACAATGCCTTCAAAACAAACACTGAAATTACACCCTAAATAGTAACTATTATTAAATAGTGATTATAGTAAATAGATAGTAGTAACAAGTATTATATTATACCTGTAACTAGTATTATTATATCACATTTTATTACATATATAAAAATTAATAAATAAAAAATAAATTGATAAATAAAAACTCTATAGTTCATTACCTATCATCAATGATGTCATTTTTGTCATCCTTATTTTTTCCTAAAAACATTTAAGAAAAATTGCAACAAGAATCATTTTCATAACGATCACCACACTCTATTACATACCTTATCGTAGTTCTGACAAGACAAGTACACAAATAACCAGCAAATAAAATATGGAGCGAGAATGATTCTCAAATTCAAATTGTTGGCCAAGCTATTGGTAACAAAAACACTGCACTGAAGGCTATCCAGAAGAGAAAAACCAGAATAAATCTTTTGATTGTCATCATTTTCCGACTTCAAGCAGCCTCGTCTTTCAAATGCGTTAAGAACAGACAGAATCTGCTCAAAACTAAGCACGCAGCAGTTACAAATAATTCAGGACAAGAAGCGATCAATATTCAGAATCCACAAACAATAAATCATGATCGCACCAGATAAACACCTTTGGACATTTTTCTTGTGGTTTCAAATATATTAAAGTTGCAGAATATAATAATCCATAGGGGTAATGACGTTATAAGTTCAATTTATTTTAACAAACCTTTCCACATTTCTCTGTCTTTTCTTTTTTGCTTTTTCGATGCTCGCATCCCTTGCCTCAGATATAACAAGATCTGCGTCAACTTGTCGATCACAATATCATTAGTTGTAAGTGTCGTCTGGTTCTGTGTCAAAGTAATAGAATCAAATCCTTAAACCAAAATTCGTTACTGTAAAGTTTTAAGAACTCGTCAACAACTTAAAAAATATAATTCAATCTAAACTTATGATAACTGCAGGATCAATAGCTTTTATTATTTTTTAACATAGAAAAGGATATGGGTGCTGACAAATTTGGGAAACATCTCTTTCTCTCTCTCTCTCTCTCTCTCTCTCTCTCTCTCTCTCTCTCTCTCTCTCTCCCTCTCTCTCTTTCTCTCTCTCTCCCNTCTCTCTCTCTCTCTCTCTCTCTCTCTCTCTCTCTCTCTCTCTCTCTCTCTCTCCTTCTCTCTCTAAATATATACTACTTATTTGTCAGTTTCTTGTTGTTACAGCCCTTCTCATTTTAGAAGTTCTTTGTTACACTGCGTCTGCCATTACTGTTTGCAGATATTTGCTGCATCTCGGTGTCCGTTAAGTAAGCTCTGTGATGCATTTCGTTCGTACTACTCGAAAACGCTGTTTAAAGAAAATTTATAAAACAAAGCAAAATGCTACACACATAGGCAAAGACGTGTCTCGGTTATTTGTCATGAATTTACCTCAACAACTGGACAGTCTGCTTTACTTCTTATGAGTGTTGTAGGAAGGTCACTTTCTCCCAATTCATCTTCAATGTCAAACACATAAGCCTGAAAAAAAAGTTTTTAATCAATTAATTTGGTTATGTTAAGAAATATATGTATGTATAACCACAGGAAGTAAGTCTCAAAACGGCCGATAAGAGAAAGCGTCAGATATGTGATATGGAAAAAAATTCATTCGTTTGGGGTTTCAAGAAAATACTGAGCACGGTAACCCCCCAATCATATTAAACGGACCATTGAAGAAGATAAAATTATAAAAAGCGTAAAACATATGAAAGAATACATAACAATAAATTTTCAACGTTTAAATTTGGTTGGAAAAAATACCACCACGGAAAATTTTGTACTTATTGAAAATGTAGTAACAATTAGTTGTGTATTCTTTAACTTTTTCTAACCTAACCCCTAAAAAACTCATACACATTGGAATAATGACCTAAACATGCATTGAAGATGCCGATGCATCTCTTTTAGCTATTACATAACAAATGAGGTGGCAGGTATGTGTGATTACACCAGGTAAGCATTGTGTTATTATAGCTATCATCATTATTATCATTATTATCATCATCATCATCAACACATTATATCGAGCTTGTTCTGATTGCCATGACTCTGTCCTTCCAATTCTTCCTGTTATCCATTGGTTTAGAGAGGCATTTCATTGGACAGCCATAGTCTTCCCATATATCCTCAGCAAAAGTACGCACATGGCGTCCTCTTCGAGTAAGACCATTTTGAAGGAACTAGAGTAGGCCTTTACTATTAAGTTCGTGTCTATTTTTACGGAAAGGTCCTATTGATATTCACTTACATGGTGATTGTGATGGATGGTAGAGAATCGTAGAGGGCTTGTATATTTGGGTGATTTTGCCATGCAATGTTAAATACAGCTCGCAACAGGCGGGTATAAGTTTCATTGTTTGTTTGTTAACTTCTTCGTCAATATTCAGGTTGATAGACCATAGATCGTAACGCTTTCGAATAAATTCTCCTTTGTGATCGTTGCTTTGTTTGGACTTCCAAACTGTAGTTTGGTTACAGCGTTTCCAGCTTTTCCAGTTCGACAAATTATGGCTTCAGTGATGTGATTTGACTGCTGAGATAAGTGAATGATTCAACCGATTCGAATGGTTCTTGATTTAGGGCCTTGTTGATTATATGTAAAACATTTTGTTATACCAGCATCTATTTTGAGCCTAATATTACTTGCTACTTTGTCGAACAATTGGGCACAGTTTTGATGCCACTGACTTGGTCTGCCAACAATGCTGTACCATCGATATAAGCCCACGTCCGTGATACTGAACTGAGGATTTCTGCGACTGCAAGCCTTATTTAAAGTGAACCCAAGATTATGTTCAAATCGATAGACAAGCGGACGACAGGTAAACAAATCTGTGCCAATTAAGATTTGCAAACTATAGCATACCTTTGGTTACGATGACAAATCTTTCCTATAATTATGCTCAGTACATCAAACTAAAAAATATGGCCTAATTTTTAATTGGATATGGCGAATAACAATGAAAAATACGCTAGTACTACACTACAAAAAAATCCCGAAAGGACGATGGCTTAATAAGACTAATGACTCGGCTCTATATTAAAACAACTACAAAACAAAGAGAGTAGAAACTTAGGCGAAAAAATTCCTTTAAACAACAGATATCAAGACCTAAATATAATAAGAGGAGTGGCATCCAAAACCTATTGTACAAGGTAATGTATCAATCAGTTCAAAACTGCTTAGTGTTGAGATATGAGGAAGTAGATTTTCTTTCAATTGTCTCTCTGCTCATGTTACGAGGTTATCTTGTTTTCTACTTAAAGCAACAACTGTTATTGTTTTAAAGTTAACTTACCATTCTTCCTGGGTGAAATAATTCATTTTTTTCGCTTGGCCTGGAATGGAACACAGCATTGTAAATCTTCCGACCTATCGCCAGGACGAAAAGGATAAGGAAAATCCAAATAAACCGTTTGGCAAACGAAGTGTACACCCGCTGTCAATAGGAAGTAACAGTAGCGCACGTAATATTCACCGCTACCAAGAATTGGATATAACAACAGATTCTTCTTTCTTATTGTTCATTTTTATCTGTTTATATTCCTATGGAATATCTTGACTATGCCGCCCATCCTTATCTTCGAGTTCTAAACTCTTTTGCTTTATTGTTTTACTTAATTTTCAAACTTTTCCCACTTTGAACTGAAAAAAATAATTTGGAAGATTGCCATGTTTTATAACACTAGCAAAGTCTCTGGATCCATAAAATTGTATTGGTTTCATTGCAAGTGCAAAATATTACACTCGTTTTTGCTAAGTGAGCTTGGTATCTGCATTTACCCGGTGATATAATTGATATTGTGCCAACAAGAACCATAGACTGCTACGGTTCGTATAATACAAATTGTTTTACATTATTTTCAAAAAAATGCATGATTTAATAACTTATATAACGATATAATGTAGGAGGTGCTTTCACTTGAGAAAAAACTGTGCTGTTGCTACAAGTTTGAATAAACATGTTACCATTGTATACAGTTGATTTCTAAATGACTGCAGTAAAAAATTTCTTGTTGCATTCAAAACGATCAATAGATTTTAATAAAATCTCAAAAATACTCACAAATACGATCAGCCGAGTTGAATTTTGAGTTGAATGAAGTTGTTCAGACGAAGAAGATACAAAGACGTGAATTTGCTATCGAAATATGTAAAATAAAAAATGGGCCTAAATTAAGTTCAGACTGCGTTTCAACTTATGTTATCTTTTCCAAACTAGAATTAAAATAGTAAGAAATTGAAGGATTTTTCTAAAAAAAAATCATCACGTCAAATATGTTGAGACATAATTTGCTGTTTAAAGTTTATTTAATTTGACAAACAAGCATTCTCTACTTAAGATTATGGTTGCTTTGTTCTTTGTAAGTAGCGAAATAAATGCTTTCCAACATTTCTACCGCTTCCCAACTTGGAGGTGGTAAAGCACTACAAAATAATAAAAGAGAATCGTGCATGGCTTCATTGAAACCGGACATTCTCTACATACCCTTTCTAGTTTTAAACTCAACTTCATCTTTTGCAACCTCTTTCCTGTGAAAAAAAGAAAGAAAAGAAAAGTGAAAAGTTAAAAAAAGGAATGGAAAGAACATAAATATATATATATATAATTCTATTATTAAAAATGAACATTTCCAGTACAACTCAAGGACCATGTTTCTGAGGCTATCGTTAGTAGTATGAAAACGCCGATTTTGGCGTATTTTTAGTCAGCCATCAATAAATCATGAAAATTGCAAAAATTCAACTATCAATCAACCACAAGTCATTCTGGCGCATTTTTTAAAACCCATCTAAAAAAAGGTTATATAAGAGATGTAAGACTTCGAAGACCACCCACACTCCTATCGTTTCGTATTGTCTCTTATCGTGTCTCATTATGTCCTATCGTATGAATTCTAGGAAGCTCGTCGAAATTGGCGAGCTTTAGTTCTGTGTAACTCATAATGGATGCCTAACCACAGGCTGGCCTGCTGTGTCCTCACTGTGTGTTGCAGTGCCCATGTGTCAGCGTATGAATCCCATCTTCCATGATCATTCTCTTGTTGTCATAAGCACTCAATGAAACCTTCTTTATTTTTACTGTACCACAAACTTTGTTTTGTCATTGAGATTGGGGATTAGCTTGTCAACTTTATTCACTTTAAGTTCTCTTGGAGCAAGACACTAGTCATTCTGTAAATAATGCAATTCCTTTGAGTATTTCATATCAAACTCGAGTATGTATGAATGATTTCTCCATGTGGTTAGTTCACTTCTACTCATCCATTTAAATCCGTGTGTGGGAAGAGGTTTGCTCATAGCTCATCCATAAAGATTGTTACCATCTACGTAAGTGGTGTATTCTGTTTTCTCATTTTTGTTGAATTTCGAGTCCACGTACAGGTTGTTTACTTTCCCATATCTATTATTTATCACTGAAATTCCTCCTCTTATACCTTTCTCAACCATGAGTAAAATATAGGTCAAAAAACCCCTCTAATTTCACTCCAGTAATCTTCAAAGCAGCATCCCAAGCTAAACCTGGGGCTGTGTAATACCAAGCTGGGTCTAATCCATAATTCTTACTAAATACATCTTGAAAGTTTTCGCAGACATCGGCTTGGAGCAAGACATCTGACTGATTGTACAAGTCATGATATTCCCTAAAAGTATCCATTTCAAACTATTTCCACGCCATTTGTGCATGCTCATAGTCTGATCTTTTAATCCCATCATCACGAAGTTTAGAGTTGAATTCTTCTTTAAGTGATAGTTGAGTCTCATTGAGTTTTGTGAATGAATTCATATAATCATAGGGGTATACCCCCTTCCTGAGAAGGTGGCTAAGTTGTTTTCTATCGTAGAACTTAGAAGTCTTATAAAAGGAGCTTCTATCTAGATTGCTCACTAATTCATCCAAGCCAGATGTTATGAGCTTGAAGGTGTTAATGAATTTAAGCTATTGTTCTACAACTTTCTCCTCGCCATTTTTGTTAGTAGAGGACCTAACTAAGACTTCTTCGGTAAAGCTTATTTATTTTTCTTTATTATTAGAAATACAGTTAATATTTCCCTCACTTGCCCCAAGATTCTTGATAAATAAATGACATATTTATTTCAATTATGAAACACTATGGGAATGAATTTTGGCTTCTTGTATTGTAGATTTCACTTGTTGTGGGCAGCTCTTCGGAATTTTCCTGTGAAGTGGCAATGGTCCCTATTCTTTCGAAACTCGTTTTCCCACCAAACCCAACACAACAAATCCAATACTTGGTAGCACTTTCAAATCAACCTTTTCCTTTCTAACAAATATCATCCCTTTCGGTTTATCAAACTTCCGATGGATGGACTTTATATTTTCTTCCAACATATCTACATATATTTGTGCAACATCTTCACTTTCAGTTTTTGCTGTATATGTCATGGGCTTCTGTGAATAAACGTTATCGTCAAAGCACTTGATATAGTAACAAGACCTTGATAGGGTTTTTGATAATTCTTCATATAACTCTTTGTTGGGTTTGGTTCACACTATCTATGAATTTAATAAAAGCTTCAAAGTCAGCCTACAAAATAAAAGGTACCCTCATTGATTTATTAGAAGTGTTAAATGAAATGGTTGAACACTATTTCTATTATTGCATCTCCATTTTAACAGCGTCATTTGTCTTACAAGATTCTTGATGCTTTGCCGGAGACTCCTAAGAGTGGAAAGTGTTTTGAGATCACATACAAAAGTGCTTTTTATGCTGATTGTTACCTGTTTTTGACGAGGCAGTAGTGTTGTCTGCCATCATCTGAAATTAGCAAAAGGTTTACAATTGTTCTGTGGTCTGCACGCTTTTCTATCCTTGAAGGGTAAATATCAAATTCATTCCCAAACACATTAATTGAAATATCTGGATTTTGTTTCGTAACCTTATCTCTTGCTTTAAGAGTAACTGTATAATCAATACCATCCATATTAAGTTTTTCTGCTTGTACTTTTAGAATATTTGTAATACACTCAGCATTAAGCTCTACAGGTTTTAATGCTCGAGCAACACACCACATAAAACACTTTCCACCTTCATTCTTCATGTTAATGATTCCCTTCCTTGATGTCAGCAACTTGGGTAAGGTAATGAAGGAACTTCCTTTCAACGGTTCATAAGCAATAATATGAATTTCAAGAGCAATGATCTCCAGTTGCTACCTCGCATATGAAGTATGGCCATTGGTTCCAAAACTCTGTCTACCATGGTGTTGTACATGTCATCTACATCAGTACTCTCTAGGTTTGCTTCAACATTAGAATGAAAATCAGCTGTTTCTGTGGTTGTTCTAGTTTCACTTACAATGCTCACCCTATCCATATTACATCGAAGAATAAGCTTTATCTTTATCTTACGGTTGTTCCTCAGAAGATGAATTACTGCAGGTCTCACCTCATGCAAGAAGGAAAAAAGAGGGATCGTACCCCTCTTTTCCCTCAATAGTGTACTGTGTTGTAAATCTTCTCAAAGCAGATCTACTCTCCTTTGATTCAAAACCATCACTTCCCTTCAACTCATTCTTAAAATAATCAGCAAGTGAAACTTTTGGTTTCGGAACTGATGGATTTTTAGCCCAATCAATCAGGTCATCAAGACCTTTTTTCATAGAACTAGTCAAGTCTACAGCCTTTTTCATGCCCCAGTCGAACGCCTTTCTGACTTCCTTCAATGCAGGCATGAAATATAATTTTAAAACAGACAATACTTTACCGGGTCTTAGAGTTGGTATCGGTCTTGGTGCTGGTACAGGTCTTGGGAGAGGGGCAGAGCTTAGCGGGTTCGCACGCTCACCTAATACACGCAGTGCATCTAATAACTCTATCAACTCAGTTTTCTTACGTCCTGAATAGCCACGAAGGCCATTTTCTTTGGCAAGAGCTTTCAAATGAACTGCAGTTCTATTATTCAATGCAGACATTGTTATTTTATTAGTAAAAGAAATTACTTAAGTCATTTCGATTTACAAGGTTTACAAAATCAATCTGTTTGCTCTGATGCTTTCTGTTTTTGTCTTACCCTATCCACGGGCTACAGGGATCATATTTGAATTTGTCATTTTCTCATATTCAACAGACATGTCTTTTTTTTCATCATCACCACCATCATCATCATCATCATCATCATCACCACCATCATCATCATCACCACCATCATCATCATCACCACCATCATCATCATCATCACCATCATCATCATCACCACCATCATCATCATCATCACCACCATCATCATCCACCACTACCTTCTTCTCTCTCATNCATCACCACCGTCATCATCATCATCCCCACCATCATCATCATCATCATCATCATCATCATCACCATCATCATCATCATCATCATCATCATCAGGTCTCTCATGACTTTTTCTCCAATCCTCTCAGTCCTCTGCTTTTTTCTTCAAATCTGCGTAGGTCACTCCATTGTTGATGTCATCCAACATCATCATCCTCTTCCTTCCACCAAGTCTTTTTCCTTCCATTCTACTGTTCGTAACAAGCCGTCATCTCTTAGAATATGGTCAATCAATCCATTGCTTCTTTATTTTTTTGGTCAGTTCCAGCAGTTGCAGCGTTTCATTTACTCGTCTGAGTACTTCCGTCTTAATTAGTTTGTCGGTCCATTTTACTTTTTCTATCCTTACCCATACCCACATGCCTCAAGCCTTTCAATATCTGATTTGGTTCGCACATGTGAACAGACGTGATGATTATAGCTACGTGAGAAGATTATGTAAAGAAGAATTTCCAGGCAAGAGAAAACGGGGAAGACCACGCAAGAAATGGTCAGATCAAATTCCATGTGATCTTGGCATCCTTCTACTGACCATTGAACGTAAAGCAAAAGACCGAGCAAGATGGAGGGAAGTTGTATCAAAGGAATGTGCGAGAACCCCCGATTACTAGGGTTATGCAACTAAGTCAAGTCAAGTCAAGAAAATCATTTAAGTACTTCAGTGCCAAAAGTATATGCCACCAGCTTTTTTTCATATTTGCTGCTATTTTCAAGGCCTGCTTGAATCCATCTTCCTACTCTATCTCTGAAAACCTGTTCAAGTCTAGTTGCCTCAAAAATATATATATAAAACAGGGCTTTGACTTTATTTTGAGTTGTATATTTACACAGTAATTCAAAATACAATTAATGATGAAGTACTACTAATAGGTATTTTAATCTCCTTGAAGACGAGAATAAGAATGGTTGGGGACGGGGCAGCAGATAGTAGTGTTTGCTAGTAAAATGTTGATTTAATAATACGGCATTTAATATAACTGATGAACTTTATATCTGGTTCTAAACTAATTTCCTCTAACTGTATTGCCAAATCAATGCCCGTTATTTTCAATCGTTTCAAAGATTCATAGTATGTCAACAAAATATGGTGAGCGTCATATGGTGATATGCCCTGAAACAAGTCTATTAAAACCTCTTGTACGAAAAAAAGTAAAGAGAGAATCGAAGAGATTAAATAAAGTAAACTACAAGGCAGTAAATGCAACAAATTTTCAAGTTATAAATACTTCACTTACTTTTCCTTTTTTCCTTCTTTTGGTAAAGATATCTCTTCCTTTTCTGGCTCCCTTGTAGCAATTTCACTTTTTACCTAAATAGAAAAATGGCATAAAACTGATAGGATAATAACAATGCAAAAAGTCATATTTAGCTCATATGTACATATACAAATTCATCATGAGAAATTTCAAGAAACTTTATCTTGTCATTGATAGGATAAAGTCAGGGTTAATCAATCCAGAGGATTCAAACTTGAATAACATGAATTCATATCTCACCAAAAAATTTTGAATATTGTGTAAATTTTGAGCTAATGTTAATAATAAATAAATTAATTAATTTCTTAACATGTTATCATCAAACTTTAATGTTTTAAACAGCAAAATGGAGAAATAATTGTTTGTAACTGGAAAGCTGCGAGGTAATGATGAATAGCATGACAGGCAATAGCACAATAAAAGGTATGATCGCCTGTGACATTGTGTACACATACAAAAATAATTATATTAAACTTTTATCACATTAAAAATCAGAGGTACTTTCTTGCAATATCTGGTTTATTTCAGTATAGTGTCATAAGAATGGTGCGTTTAACACCATTCTTATGACACTATTATCAGTCCAAATCACGAAGAAACACATGAAAATCTTATGATTGTCAGAACAAAAAACCAATTCACTGCCTGTTCTCAGTCTTATTAAGCCTTGATTATCTTTGAAAAAATACTTTAAGATTATGCTTCAGGCCGGAGAAAATATTCCCCTTACACATGTATGTCACAAATAGAAATTCAAACAATACCTTTTGTAGAAGGGCGAAATCAAGTCCTTTCACTAAATGGGTATGTTCCATATCACCTCCCAAGAACTTACTTTCCTGAATTGCAAGTCGTCTTCTTTCTGCAGCTGAGTTCCTAAAGTTTAAGAGTAACTACGCTCTTAAAACTAGTCCTTGTAGATGATTAGAAATAAAATTATCTCTTACAATAACTAATAGTTTGGTACAGGGATTTGGAGTATTGAGTTTCAACTAATGTCTATGGTTTTTGTCTATGGTCCATCCTATATTATCCTATGGCTTTAATGGTCAATTTTATTTAAAGATGAAAATCCTCTTTCTTAATTATATTCGTAATATTACTTGCACCATTGTATGTTAGGGCCAGGTATACATGTATATTTAAATGAAGAGTGTGTTCTTCTTAAGGTGACTTTGCCTTGTATACCTGGGTTTAACAAGGATATGCAGTAAGGAAGAGGGGAGGGGGGGCTTGAAATATAAATAATTATAAATATATACATAAATATAAATATAAATAAATAAATAAAGAAATAAATAAATAAAGGGTGAAATTTGTTTGAAAATATGACTTCATTAAAAACATTGCATTGATAGCTTTGTTCGTTGGGCTACGGCCATAATGACAGGCAGGTCCAAATTCTGCTGCTATTCTTCAATCATTGTCTCGTATACATACATACACACATATGTACATACATACACAAATACATACATACATAAATACATACATAAATACACACATACATACAGACATACGTATAACTGCTATATAGACATAAAAAAGAAACATAAAAATCAGCTATGTTCTCACTAACTGACTTACACAGCATCTGTTGTTGGTGCAACTGCCCGGTATTCAGCTGTTTTAGAAGTAGACATAGGGTCAACATGTTGGTAGTCTGGATTCTGACCTTCTCGACGTTCTCTTGCCTGAACAAGATATAAAGAAGTTAAACAGAATTAGTAAATATTTCTAATGAAGCTGAAAAAAGCATAAACTAATGCTTGATCCTTGTTTATTCCTATAACACAGGGAAACAATTTTTGGGACTCTCATGTTTTCTTTAAAAATAAAAGTGTTTCTGAACCAATTTTTCGTGCTGAATCCAAAAATGATATTCATTTGTTCCCATCACGTCTAGTTTTTTCTGCCCATGCTACACCTAGTTTTCATCAAAAATTCTGCTTTAGCATTGGGAAAAACTTTCTTCTGGTCATGGGATGTCCTTTCAAACCAATAAAGAGGGCTAAAATGTGATTGTTGCCATTCTTCTTCATCTAATTGATGCTGATATTCTGGTTGAATCACAATTGACCTCTGGATTTCTTTGGTTCCTTTTTAATCCTTTCATGGGGCCATTCACATAGTATGCAAGCAGTTTTCCCTATTATCGCTAATTGGCTGAGTATTTACAACAAGGTAACATTTCTTTCAGTCAGTCATTCAGTTGCATTTTTTGTGGTTTCCTGTTTCCACTTGAGATCTGAGAAGAGATGG
>RDPX01000471.1:196843-212892 GCA_003991215.1 Morbakka virulenta
TGGAGTGCATAATGGCTGTGTTTTGTCACATAATTCGCTCAACCTATAAAGTGAAACTATTCTGAGAACTTTGGGTGAAACAGAAAGTGTATCCATAAAAGGCATCACTATAAACAACATCCACTATGCTGGTGACATGGTTCTGATATCCATATCTGAACAGGGACTAAACCATTTACTGGACATGGTGGTGGATGCCAGTGAAAGAATGGGCCTGTGCCTAAACGTTAATAAGACAGAATGTATGACAATTAGCAGGAAGGCAATGCCACATCCCTGTACCATCCAAGCAACTCCAACAATTGTATTATCTTGGCAGCTACATCACCTCAAACAGAAAATGAGATGAGGATGTCATCAGGTGCATTTGAATAGCATTCATCATTTTAAGGAATGAAGAAGACACAGAGTATGTCACAGTAGTAGTGGTAGAATAGTAACAGTGGTAGTAGTAAAGTAATAATACTAGACATAGTAGTAGTGGCAGAAGTAGTAATAGTGATAGTAGTAGTAGTAGTAGTAGTAGTAGTAGTAGTAGTAGTAGTAATAGTAAGCATAGTAGCAGGAGCACCAATAATACTAACAGTATTAAGAAAAACATTGCATCTATTTATGCTACAGAGTTGAGAACCATTATGGATTACAACAGTTACATTTCTGCAAGTCCAGTATACTACAAACTGCAATTATAAGGTAACTTAGATAAATACGAGTCTTGGATTGGCCAGTCTACTCTATGATCAGAGTATGTGCATTTAATACCTAGATGCACTGTTGCTGTATACCTACAACAGAAACCAATATATCATTATCACAACAAAAAAATGGTTTCACTTACTCATGTCTTGGTTTTGTGGGTGGAGCAACACCTGGTGTTTGACGTGGTGTCATGAGCAGCTTTCTAAAATCTGCATTTGTAAGTGCCCTGTAAAATTAGCACAAGAAACAGGTAAATTAAAAATTTTCTTATAAAAGTAAATTGTAATTTTTTTAATGCATAAAAAATGACATTTATATGTAAATCCTTATGTTGAAAAAGCCATTCTTCACTAATAAAAACACAGAAATAGGAAATGGAAAACAATTATCATCAGCAGGTTAGTGTAATGGAACAAAAAATAAGGATCCTGTATAATTAGTTTGATATAAATTAAAAAATGCAAACCAGTTTATCAGTAACAAGTGATGATACTCATTCTCATGTTAGTTAAAGTGAAACGATTTATATAATGTTTTGCCAATTATTGCTTAATATATAGACCTATCGGACAAAGAAAGCATACTTTGTCTAACAAAGAACCACTCCTTATTTGATTTCACAATCTTGTGCTTATTTACCCTATATCTAGATCATTTCTAAGGTGATTATTTGATATGCATTACACAAAAGATGAATTCAAAATTCTGGCCCCCCTGTTTCAAATGTGTTTTCTGTAGTTTCCAACAACCTCAACTGAAGTCCCCACAGTCTCTGTCACATCACATGTAGGCTTCATAAGAAGAAACGTGCACTGAAGCCCTTACAGATCTCAGAAATTAGCATACATCAGCCTAATCTACTACCTATCCTACTACAGCTGCTTTTATCTGGAATCCAGTGCTCAAAATGGGCATTGATAGTTTTGAAAGAGTATGGCCAAAATGGCATCATTACTCTAAAATATGTTGACTAAAGAATGCTATTAGTTTATAGAATTTCAAGTAATAAATTCACACACCACTAGAAGTAGTGGAGATATAGCACTGTGAACATTATGTTGGAGGAAACCAAAACAATGTACAACTAAATCATTCAAGAGTAAAACACAAATCTTCACCACTGTGGTCATCACCAGTCTTATGATTAATACAGGATTAAAACAAACTCCCCACAACCATTACAAAGGATAGCTTAAGGGCCAACATTACAAGATAGCTAGCTACATGTCACCCCTGGTGTATGCCTCATCCATTGGCAAATTGTCTGGTTAGAGAATCTGCCAATTATTTTATAAGACAAGACAAGATAACCAATTTCCTATTTTGAGTGTTGACACCCTACAGAATTCAAAGGGCCAATATGCATTGGCAATGGCAATGGCATTGTCAGCATGAGCAATGCCACTAAACCTTGCAAATTATTTCATACAATCAAACATAGTGTTCCTTATTAAATAAAGAAAATATACAGTGTTTAATTATCCTAGCAATGGCCAGGATAAAAATGACCATTTGACATGCTCCTGCAAACTCTTTATTGAAAGGAAAAATGCTTTTTACAATAACAACAAAAATGAAGGAACATTCTGAACCAAGTACATTTACTAAGAAAAGACACTACTTACGCATGATCATCTTCCTCAAGGTGAACTGGGCCTGGTGCTATGGGATTTGAGTAATTGTCCACTATTTTAAAAAGAAAGAAAGAACAAATGTTAAACTGTAAACAACCTTGTTTGTTATGAGAAATTATCAAAGCCAAAAGGATGTCAAGGCTTTGCCATATGTATAACAGTCCCTGAATAACAATATCTCATATGGCTAAAAATATCTACAGCTAAATGATTTGTTCTTATCATTGTGCTTTTCTGACTGTAATATATGAAACAATATCCCAAATACATAAGCACCTTTATTGAAAACTTTATTGAAATGTGGTTCATATAGGGAAGTTATATTTTCATAGATTCTCCAGATCTTATGTACTACTTATTTATATTGTTTGTATAAGTAATCTATCTTTTTCATTGTTTATTTGGATCCTCATCAGAAAATATGTTCATTGTATCCACACTAAAATCTTAAAAAGAGCTTGCACCAACACCCACCATTTTATCTGACCTCAATTTATTCAAGTAGCTTGCCTGTAAGTGAAATTAATGCCCTTTGTTCCTTTCAACATACTAAATGGTATACTCAGTAAAATTTATGTCATATATTTTTACAGTTTAACTCTGGACTCTATATTATTGCTTTGTATTTTCATATTTTGATTTCTAATGTAAGAGTACTAACTATTATTCCAGACTTATGAATGGAAATGAAGGTACTAGTTACAAGTGAAGTATGGAAAAAGATCAAAACTGTTTTGGGGCAGGCTTCATATGGGAGGAGTTAACATACACAATGTACATTTTACAGATGATACAGCACTCATAGCTAATGCAGAAAAAGATCTTCAGGTGCTAGTAAATAAGGTAAAGGAACTGAGTAAAAAGGTAAAACAAGTTGACAAGTAAAAATCATACACCACAGTATTCTCTAAAATGAAAGAGATTCCAAAGTGTAGCATGAATATGGGTGGAATTGAAGCAAGTGGAAGAATTTAATTATTTGGGTAGTACACTTACCAAAGAAGGCAGAAGCAAAGTCAAAATTAATAGAATATTAAGGCAAGCAAAATTGTCTTTGTAAGTATGGTGAGCATTCAATGTAGCAAAAAAAGTCTCAATCAAATCAAGGATTAGGTCATTGAAAGCTTACATCTGGTCCATCAGTGTACATGATCAACATAAAGGAAGAATCTGGACTCTCCATAGTATTTACATATAGAGTGGTGAAGGACTGGGTCAATTAGAGAGCCACGGCAAAAGAAGCCACTGCAGCTCAAATATGACCTTTATGTACATGATGATGATCTGGTCTATCATAATGTATGCATGTGGAACATGGAACATTGGAAAAGAAAAAGAAAGAAAGAACAACATTACAGATTGGTTGCAGCTGGACAGGAGTTACAAAGTGATCCATAGTTGCAGAGACAGAAATCAATGGAAGTCCATTATTTTCTAAGTCATAGGGTAAGTTGTTATGGCACCTAAAGAAGCTGCCTCAACTTACCTTATTGGAGACTAGTTTATCAAACCACGTGACTACACATGCCTTCCATATATTCCTGTTTGTCACTTTTCATTGCAATGCCCTGATACCCATTTCATTAATTTCCTGCATATGCTTGACATAGGTAATGCATAGCCTTCCTTTCTTTTTTTCCATAGCTAGTGGTGCAGAGAGCATATATGTTGATGATTGAATTTGTAGATCTTAAGAAATACCAAAAACTTTGCAATTGTCTTGAAATGACTGTTTCACCAAGCTCTCTTCATTGTAACACATTAAGATTCGTCTATTGCTCACTTTCTCTGTGCATTTTACATTAAGTATTACTCTGTAGAAGTTACCATGTCTCAAGTCGAACTTTGCTTTCACTATTTCTGTAGATTATGGCGATAGTGTTCAGCATTTTTAGGAGTGTACCATAGTTTTATTTAATTTTCTACGCAATTTTTCTATCAACAAGTCCAAGAATGTGGCTATTATAAGAAGATGCCTTGTTGAAAACGTGAAGAAATGAAGGTAAATCTTCAGGGTTAAATCTGAATCTTGTCAAAGTTTATGCAAAATTTATATTTCCTAAGAAAATTTACATTAAACTGGATATCAATGGCGACAAAACTAAATTTAAACATTAGTTTGAAAATTCAAGCTTTTTTTTCAAGGATTGACAGCCTGCGATGTGGAATGCGTCGGAAACAAGAATCAAGATTTCGATAACCGTCCTTATCTAGCCAATGGATCTTCCACTACATTTTGCTTTAAATTTTAACCCTGGAATGTTTAAAAAAACCTGTTTACTAACCTTCTCCGGAAGTTGGCATTTTGTTGTCTTTTCCAAATGTCAAATTGTTTTCACTTCCAATTCACAAAAAAGATGAAATCCAAAACACTGTTGACGATATGTGGTTGTTGTTGTTTACCTGCTTACCCACAATCCCTTGTATCATGAAATTCATGAAACTGCTTACCATCGCGTCCGCAACAAGAATGTTGTTGTTGTTGTTGTTTGTTGTTTGTTTGTTTTTGATGGACGAAGATAGCTGCTGTTGGTAAGTTCCATCGCTTTTTATGAATTATTTCTTCAATCGNCAGGGTTAAATCTGAATCTTGTCAAAGTTTATGCAAAATTTATATTTCCTAAGAAAATTTACATTAAACTGGATATCAATGGCGACAAAACTAAATTTAAACATTAGTTTGAAAAATCAAGCTTTTTTTTCAAGGATTGACAGCCTGCGATGTGGAATGCGTCGGAAACAAGAATCAAGATTTCGATAACCGTCCTTATCTAGCCAATGGATCTTCCACTACATTTTGCTTTAAATTTTAACCCTGGAATGTTTAAAAAAACCTGTTTACTAACCTTCTCCGGAAGTTGGCATTTTGTTGTCTTTTCCAAATGTCAAATTGTTTTCACTTCCAATTCACAAAAAAGATGAAATCCAAAACACTGTTGACGATATGTGGTTGTTGTTGTTTACCTGCTTACCCACAATCCCTTGTATCATGAAATTCATGAAACTGCTTACCATCGCGTCCGCAACAAGAATGTTGTTGTTGTTGTTGTTTGTTGTTTGTTTGTTTTTGATGGACGAAGATAGCTGCTGTTGGTAAGTTCCATCGCTTTTTATGAATTATTTCTTCAATCGGAACCAAGTTTAATTAGAAACGTTAAGGAAGGCATTGTAGGGTTTTGCTGTGGCAATTTTAATGCGATAGTCGTAAAATATTTGGGGTACTGCAGACTGCAACTATGTAAAGATTTCTGGTCACGAAGCAGTCAATCATGGTCTTAACGTTGGCCCCAATATAACTGTTGCCCTATTAAAGGTGAATCACCCAATATAAGCGAATTTGTTAACACAGAGACTTAATCCTCTTAGGTCACAGGAAATGGTTAATTTAACATGCAAACAGAGTCCAATTCAGACGCAAACAAGAAAGAAACAGTAAGATTCCTTCTTCTACTCAACTTAACTATTGATAGGTTAGTTGGATAAGTTACTTATCAATTTTATCAAAACTAATCCATAATCAATCCTGTAAATTGACACTATCGGAGTAACAGCCTGTCCGGAATTGATCCAAACAATAAAAATTTGTAACTATACAAGATACCTCAAGTTCTCCCAGCTCACCGTTAATACTTTCTGCTCCTGAGCATGGTAAAAGAACTACATCTGATGCTCATTTCTCACTGAATATAGATACAAAATTTGCATTTATGTAAGAAAGGAATGAATGTACAAATTACGTCGCAAGGACAGACAAAGCAATCGTCATTGTGATGACTCTCATCAAATCCGACTTAACAAGTATTATCGCTAAGAGTCGATTCAAAATCCATCGGAAAGAAGTACCACACAGAGCTCATACGTCACCATTCATTTAACTCAAATTGTTCATCACGCTGGCAAACTGGAGGGTGACGAAAGAAAGAGCAAACAATGTGAGCATGAACTCTCACTTGGTATGGCAAAATGACATCAAGTACTGTTCTTCCAAACTTCGTCACGTGCATCTCAATTTGAGTATAATCTTCAGTAAAATCATTGCTTTTGTATGCTCATAATTCAACAAGCCACATAGTCCTATTTTCTTTTACTGACAAACTTCTAAATATATGTGTAACATTTGATACTTTTTATTGTTTGATTAAAAACCAATCAAATAATATGATATATAGCTTTTGAACATCTCTTTGATACTTTCTCCCAGAATATAGGTGAGGCACTTTTATTGGTGTTTTCAGGGGGTATCCAAAATGACAAAAGTACCATTTTCTCTTTGTTGCCTGTGAAGTGCAAATATTTTTGCAAATATGCCATTAACTAGGTTGCTAGGTGCTAAAGAAGTATAAAATGTGCTCTTGACCTATGATTCAAAAGAGCTTTTAGTTTGAAAATCATTTGCATTTTAATCAAACTAGCACTTTTCATTGCATGTGATCTACATTTGAGAATTTGGTTCTTGTAGCGATTTCAGCTTCTTGAATCTGTTTTTAATACTGACAGCAGTCCTCAAGTACAGGGAGGTTTTACATCAATGGAGTTCTCTGTTCTGTGCCTTGATCCTGAGCTTAATGTCTGCTACAACTAAGTTGTGGTCAGAGCCACAGTCAAACCCTGTGTAAACCCTCAGATTCAGAACACATCTGGTCCATCTGTAACTCACAAAGATGCAGTCAATTTGATTCCAGCTGTTTTGGTCCAGTGAAGTCCATATGTATTTTCTTCACTTGTGGTAGTTCAACTAAGTATTTGTAATTGTCAGGGAGTTGTCAATACAAAATTCTATTAGCTTTTCTCCTCTTCCATTCTCTTCTGTGAGTCCAAACTTTCCAATTGAGCTGGTTTTGAGTATGCTTTTTCCCACCTTGGCATTAAAATCACCTGCTATTATTGCCTTGCTTTGCCTTGGTGCTTCATTGTTGGCTTTCTGTAAAAGTTCATAGAATTTATTTATTTCTTCCTCAGTTGATGTGCTAGTGGGGGCATATACGTGTATGACAGTCATATCAACAGGCTTTGCAGGGATTTCTACTACTAGTATCATTTCCAAAACTGTTTTGTAAGAGATATCACAACTTGCCAAACCCTTTGTAAGTATGACTGCCCCTGGAATATAAAGTTCTGAAACTGGAACATTTTGATGCTGATCTGAGTGGTGCTTTGAAAATGTGGATAGACTGGAAATGTACCTTTGTGAATTTTCTCCTCCGTTCTTCACAAAAATGACCTTGACAAATTTTGGAGTACTTATTAGCTTCATCTCGCTGCCTGTCTATGAATAGATTGAGGAGTTTACATCTTACAAATCAGCAATGGAAACATTCCAAAACATCTACGTTAAACAAACAAATGAGATTTTTACTAGACATGTATTTGCTACTTGACATCAACAATCTTGAGAGCCCCTTGATAAGTATCTACAATTGCTAAAGGTCCTCAGCTAGAAGTGTAACTTCCAATCTGTTACTTTTGCTAAATATTGTGAAGAATACATCTGTGACACTTTTATTACTGGCCAACTATCAAGTCATATATGACAATGACTTTTAGAGAACAAAACTCTTGATATCAAAGTATGTTTGATCAGGCTAGATCACTTGACTCACCTATGTGAAGTTCTGAAGGCTACTTGATTCATCAGCAGTTCAATGCTGCCACCAACTCCAATGTTACAACTCCACCAAATTTGCCTGTGACTGAATCTATTATATCAGCTTCAACACAGAATACTCATAAATGTTTCCTTTGTGGGAATGCCAAACACCCTCATCACAAGTGCCAGGCCCATGATGCCCTTTGAAGCTAGAGGAAGACTTTATCAGTTCACCCAGTTACCTTTTGGAGTGAGAAATGGTGTAGCATGCTTTCAAAGGGATGAAACTTGTTGAAAACCATAATCTGAAAGGAATGTTTCCCTACCTTGACAATATCACTGTATGTGGACTTGATCAAACAGATCATGATATCAACTTCAGCAAATTCATTGAAGCTGCCAAAGCTGTCAATTTAAAGTTCAATGATAGCAAAAGTATCCTGTCTACTTGATGCTTTCTGATACTTGGCTATGTCATCGAAGATGGTATGATATACCCAGATCCAGAGAGGTTGCAACCTTTGCAAGAGCTTCCTCTCCTTCACAACACTAAGTTACTCCACCAGTGCATGGGACTTTTCTCCTATTGCTGGCAGTGGGTGGCAAACTTCTCTGATCAAATTAAACCTATCACAAGTTGCAAATCCTTTCCATTTTCTTCAGAAGCAGAGGAAGCACTCAAGGAGCTGAAGAAGACCATTGTAGGGGCCCCTGTCTCAGCTACAGATAAAACAGTTCCATTCAAAGTTGAAACCAATGCCTCAGATCTAACTTTAGCAGCTACTCTCAACCAGAATGGAAGGCTAGTAGCCTTTGTTACAGTCTAATTTGTACATGTAAAGAATAACTTTTGTTTGACATATTCCACATGTTATTGTTTATCCTGCACATTGCATTGTGGTACTGTGTTGATTGTGTTTGATTTGCTCATGCGTAGTAACTTCATGTAACACGCTTCTTCCAGGATGATGAAAATACTTGTAGAATTTGGTTTGTGAATAAATCTTCATATTTTTTGTTATCTGGGATCACAGTACCTCCATCATGACCACCACCCCTT
The DNA here is from genome assembly GCA_003991215.1 of Morbakka virulenta. NCBI lineage: Eukaryota > Metazoa > Cnidaria > Cubozoa > Carybdeida > Carukiidae > Morbakka > Morbakka virulenta. The sequence continues at coordinate 205,824 of RDPX01000471.1, forward strand.
CTATAGCCTTCTTCTCACATGCAGTACAAGGAAGTGAATTAAACCAATCTGCTGTTGAGAAAGAAGCTCAAGCAATCATTGAAGCAATAAAGCATTAGTGACACTTCCCTACCAGATGTCATTTCTCTTTAAAGACCAACCAAAAGTCTGTCTCCTACATGTTTAAACAATGCCACAAAGGCAAGATCAAGAATGACAAGATAATGATTTGGAGAATAGAACCTAGCTTCTACAGCTTCAACATCATTTTTTGTCCAGGCTGTAAACATATGACCCATTGTGCACCAACTACTCAAGATTCACTTTACAAGATTCATGATTTGTTCTGTCATCTTGGTATAGCAAGTCTCTGGCACTTTGTACAAGCCAAAAACTTGTCCTATTGTTTAGATAAAGCTAAGAAAACAATCAACTTGTGTCCTGTCGTCTGCAAGTATAAACCTGAGTTCTACTGTCCAGAGGAAGAAGCTCAACTTATCAAGGCTACTTTGAAAGATTAAATATCAACTTCAAGGGTCCCCTCCCATGCCTACTAACAATAAGAACAAGTACTTCCTGCATGTTGTGGATGAATTCTGTAGATTTCCTTTTGTCTTCCCATGTCCTGAAGTGTTTACTCCAACAGTGATAATTAGTCTCACCTTGCTATTCTCTCTATTTGGAATACCTGGACATATACATTTGGACAGAGGAGTGTTGTTCATGAGCTGTAACTTATGGGAGTTCCTTACCAGTAAAGGAGTAGTAGTGAGTTGTACCACCAGTTACAATCATGCCTGCAATGGTCAAGTGGAGAAATACAATGGTACCCAGTGGAAGGCTCTTATGAACCAAACACCCCACAAGTGGTTCTTGGGATTCTCAAAGGTTTACAGGCAGCTCCATTCCATCGTGGATGACATCTCCTAGTCCTGTATTTGTTAAGTGCAATGTCAGAAGCACCAAAACTGATGCATTGGTTGATGAAAATGACCTGATCCATGCTAACCCACATTTTGCCCACATCTGCTATGCTGATGGGCAAGAGACCATGGTGTCTACGAGGTGTCTTGCTCCCCACAGTAGCTTAACTAAAGAAGATGTTGAAACTCCAGTAAATCCAGAGTCACCACCACCACTTGTTCCTACAGTATCAACTGAAGTATATACTGACAATAAGGATGTTTACATTGACAATGAAACTGTTAGACCAGTGGACAGGCCCACATAGCTTTGATCAACTCAGCCAGTTGATAGGTTTAATCTTTAGAAGGGGGTGATTTATAGATAAAATGTCTCTTTTTCCAGTAGAATCAAAGGTGAAAATAATAATGTGCTCTCCATTATTGCTTCAAGTCATCACTGAAGTATCTTTGGTTCTTGCAGCAAATGTGGATAGTTCTGTCAGTGCTTCTTGCTGGTGATGGTGAGCAATGTCTGTTGCCAGATCCAAATTACCATCCCCATTACTATTGTATTACGATAAGTCAGCTAACTAATAAATTTTGCAGAGTAACTTCTTCTGGATATTCTACAGAAGAGAATAGGTTTTATGTAATCAGGGTGTCATATGTATCCTGTAGCCTACACATAGCTGGTACCTTATATCATATTTAACTGGCTGTACTGTTTTTTTGGATGAAAACCTGCACATTCTGCACAGTTTGTAAGGATATTGTTGACTTTAGTGTGCATATCATGGAAGAAAAAAATGTGCTTTCAGACACTGTTTAATTTATATATGTCTGGGATGACTACCTCTGTGAGCTAGTCTAGTGGTACTCTCCTGTAGGTTTTCTGGTGGTACAATTTTGTCACCTTTAAGCAACAGTCTTTTAGAGGAGACTATTAACTGTAGATAAATTTATTGTAACTTCTGAAGTGCAAGAAAATCCTTTGTAAACAGCCAGACGTACACCTTTTGTATGTGTGAGGTGACTTCCTGTAGAGTTTATCTCTGATAGATTGTTTGACAATGACACCTATGTTCAGTTTATCTGTTACAGGTGTTGTAGGAAGGAGATAAAGCAAGTTGTTAAAGTCATTCATTTCATTTCATTCTTCTGACATCAATTTGATAAAAGCTTTTCCTCTTTGTAACATGAAATCTATTTAACCTGCCCTTGCCAGTACACAACATAAAAGTTGATATCTGAGTCTCAGTTACTAGGGAAAATGATGTTAAAAGCAAAAAAAATCCTGGTTGCACATCTTGAACCATTCAGGATGTTTAGTACCTTGATTGTTGCCATTGGAGATGGGGCAAAGTGGCTTGTGGTCTGTTACTCTTATTATATTTTTAGAGCCAACCAGGTGATGACAAAATTGCCCTAATCCAAAACCCAACCCCATAGTTTTAAAATCAAGTTGGGTGTATTGTGTTTCTACCCCTTCAAGTACAAGCAAATATAGTAGCAGAACAGTGCAACATCATATTGATGCATTNACGCCTTCATAAACAACACATGATCTATGCTTCACTCTATCTTTTTTATAAGTGCTCAACAGCCAAAAATTAATGATCAGCTGGACATGCACTCTTTAGCTTTATTTCGCCATGGAATCACCTGAAAATCACACACTTGGGTGCTTCCATTGTGTTTTAAGTTACAGAACCCTGCATTTATATTTTAATTTGATTTTTCTTTCTTTAGAGCCTGATGATGTATAATTATATACGAAAAGCTTCGCTCAAATGAATATTTGAACTTATGATACTGTCATTTACAAATTATTTTCCTCTTTGTAACATGAAATCTATTTAACCTGCCCTTGCCAGTACACAACATAAAAGTTGATATCTGAGTCTCAGTTACTAGGGAAAATGATGTTAAAAGCAAAAAAAATCCTGGTTGCACATCTTGAACCATTCAGGATGTTTAGTACCTTGATTGTTGCCATTGGAGATGGGGCAAAGTGGCTTGTGGTCTGTTACTCTTATTATATTTTTAGAGCCAACCAGGTGATGACAAAATTGCCCTAATCCAAAACCCAACCCCATAGTTTTAAAATCAAGTTGGGTGTATTGTGTTTCTACCCCTTCAAGTACAAGCAAATATAGTAGCAGAACAGTGCAACATCATATTGATGCATTTTTGTTGAGTCATCATGCTACTAAAAACAGTACAACAGGACAAATACCTTTAGAATTGTTCTCAGGTCATGAATTATGTATATGATTATCTTCAGTATGTACAGTTGTTGAAATAAATGTTTTGAGTAGTCAGAACAATCAGAAAGGGAATCAAAATGGACAATAATAAATGAGAGATTTCTTTACATGAGACAAAGTGTGTTTTAAAGACTTTTGGAGAGAGCAAGCATGGTGCCCAGGAACAGTAATTGAAAGAATGGGCCCCAAATCATATGTTATTAATTTATATAATGGGAGAGTATTGCAAAGACATATCAGTTATGGTCAAAGAGTGTACAAAATGTAAAGGCTGAAATGAAACAAGAAAATGTTGACATATCTGTTCCAATTGTAAACACAAGAACAAATACACTCAATTAACCATTACTATACATAGTCTCACAAGATCTGTTTTTCAGTGATGATATGTATGACATTATGACAGGACTTCTCATTCATAATAGATACTACTGGCTTCACTCTTGTGTTTGTTTTATTTCACCCACATTTTATATGGAAACATGACACTTACCAGCCAATTTCACTTTAATATCTTCATGACATTGGAATAATCTGGGAAAGATTGCCTTGTTGACATTGCAGCCATCGAGAGTCATCCTTGTGAATCCATCATCCTTTAGTACACATTTGGACACCCATAATGCTACTTCACTGGCATTGTACTTTTCTGTAACCCCATGCTATTTCTTGTATCATCTTATTGGCTTGATCATGAAGTTGATAAGGAATGGACCTTGGTGGTGCTTTAACAGATTTTAACTATGTTATCTACATGCAGCCTGATCTTGTGGTTTCTCAGCTTCCCAAGCCCCTAAAAAATTTTGAAAATATTTCTGCAAAATATCTTGTAGGTCTTGTCTACATTCTGTGTTGATCATTAATACTGGATGGAATCCATCAGGGGAAGCACTAAAAGATACAATGACTAGCTGCAAGTTGTCAGTTCCACCCAGAATAATTTAGCATGATCTAGAGATTATGTGCCATTAGACTGGAACAGAAGTTTTCCCAAATGTCACAGCACATTTAGCTTCACCATGCACTGATTTGAAGAGGACTGTTGTAGGGTCAATTTTCTTCAGACATCAACACATCTTTCCCAGGAGTTCCCACTTCTTCATGTACATTGTTCCACATATTCCTTGTTCTAGCTCTGGTGTCAGCAATAACATGTTTCAGGGTCATAGATGTAAGAGCTTTATCATGTCATGAGTCATAAGCTTTTCCAAGCTACGTTTTGAAAGATACTTCTCCATTATCAGGCTACTGAAATGATTAGATACAACTATTTTATACTTTGGTAGTGCAGACCTACATGTAGACAGGGCTCCAGTTGTTTTGCAAAGTGGTGCCATGCCTATGTTGTGCTTGTTGTGTTTGTTGTGTTTCTTTCTTCTAGTGCTAGAAGCCATATTTCTGGAAGGGTATAGGATACACTGTGGATGTGATTGCTGCACTGCAGGGAATGGATTGTTCTTTTCGTTTTCTTGTTGTTGTGTTGATTTCCTTGTCTATAATTCTTTTATTTTTCCAGTCAAAGGTATGGTCCTGTGTCCAGCAGTGTTCAGCTATATCATGATTCCTGGTGTCGCCTTTCTGAATCTCTCAAAACGTAGCTTGGAAAAAGCTTACCACTCATGACATGATAAAGCTCTTACATCTATGGTTTCCTCTGAGTCTGTAAAGTTTAGAATTTTCAAGATGTTTCAGGGTATTATTGATTGCCACTTACACCTTAAAGTTGTGTTTATTCTTATAATGGGATTGTGCCAAAATACTTTGTGAACCTTGTGAATCTGAATAGCCCATTTTGCATTTTTTTTCAGTGAGCATAATATGACGTCTTGTTACTTTTCTGTATCATAGAGGATACACTTAACATGGTACTATATTTCTTTACCAATTCTTTGGCTTAGATGTAACCTTTTTTCATCAAAATATGTCCAGGGACTTTTCCATTTGTAGTAGTTCATCCAAATTTCCTGTATATATCCTTCTTTTGTCTGCTTTGCTTTCCATTTTCTGATCTTCATATCTACATTCTGTTAGATGTTCAATACTTTTATCTTGTTTACATCCTATACACTTGTGTTTCTTGCCAAAGTTGCTCCCCAGGTTGTACCTTTCTAATTTCATTCTAATGATTCTGCTACTCGTTGAAATATTTACTTCATCTAAATATTTTTGCCTTTAAAATTTTTGTTTTTTTAATCTTTTTATTTTCATCTGATCCTTTTTATCATTCACCAGCTTTTTTCATCCATTTATTTTTTTTTTCTTTAAATTTCTTTTTCCATTCTGATTTTGTAATTGTTTGTACTTATGTCAAATTCACATTTTTTTGGTCTGTCTGTTTAAGTTCTTTACACCACCCTACTTCATTTTTGTTGTTAACTTTTTTCACTTTTCTTTCTACACTGCCATTCTCATCTTGCCAATTACCTGGGTGCTTGTATTCTTTTGTTTTTGTAATTTGTCTTTTTTCTACATAAATATTAGCCTCTTCTACTTTCTTTTTCTTGCACATTATGATCATGTAATGGCTTTTACCATTAGCATTGTTGCACATATATTTTGTTGTTTCTCTATTTCTGCAAGATTCCATCTGCCTTTTTCTACTAGTTGTTTACATGCTGTTGCAATGATATTGTCAACATATGCCATTGCTTCTACTTTTGTTGTTGTTATTATGAATGTCTCTTTGGATTCTTTCTTATTGTTGACTTCAACTCTTGTGGCCTTGTTGTCTCAACTGTTGACCTTGACAGAGTTGACACAGAAAAGCAATGGACCATAGACTACCCCCTATTTCACTGTTTCCTTCACCTCAATCAATTTGTTTTAAGATGATGTGTCTATTTCAATACATACTCTTTCGTTTAGCAGATATGTAATGCTAACTTCTTTTTCTCTTATGCCTGCTTCATTAAGATCAATTAGACAGTCTACTAGCCACAATCTGTCAAAGCATCTTTCGGCACCTGTTATGATTATGAAAATGGGGTTTCTAGTTCTTTTATTGTTGTCCATTATTGACTTTTGCTTTCTTCCACTATTTTGTCTTTTACCCACCTCTGGCTCTTTTTCCATTTCCCTTTGGAATACTCAAATGTCTTCCTAATGTGGTTGGTGATAAAATTACTCTTCTGTTTTGTACTTCTGTGCTACTGTCTTTGTTTTTTAAACAGAGATTAATGTATATCCTTTTGCACTCTAAAAGTATTTTCATCCTATTCATGATTTTTTTAAACATCTTATGAAGTATTTTCTGATGTCTTTTTCTCCATTTTTCACAAACACATTGCTTTTCCCATTTTATACCCTCTTCAGTGATTAGTAGCAATTCTTGGTTACTACCTGATAGTTGATCTGATAGTTAGTGTTATCCTTTTCATCCTCACGTTCATCAGATTCTTCTGCTTTTACTTTCTTGACATCTGTGGAGTTATGTCCCTTTAACTATTATATGGTGTATGTCCCTTTAAATATGACGTCACGAGTAAGAGCGTCCATCCGGGGCTTTTTCCTGAGTGCTCCGCCATTTGTAAACTTGTATCTTTAGAGCTGAAGTAATAAAGTCTATATAAAGCTTCATTCGTAGTTTAGTTCAACCTATTAGTAATAACACAACATGGTGTCAGATGTCGTGCACCCGTAGGACTATCACTTCAGGCCAGGATATGCCAGGATCAGCCATTTTTAGGAGCAGTTCAAAAGCTAGCCGGGGAAATTTCATGAAAGTTCAACTGATGTTCAACTTGACATTATAGAGACACGTAGGCATAGGTAGTGAATTATTACCTACACACTGGATTGACTTTTATCTTGATCTTCATCATCTTAATATAACTGACATTGTTTTATATCGTGATCTAATCATCTATACTGAGCATACGTCATCATGACTACCCAGTTCCAGATAACGCCTCCGGCTGG
>RDPX01000471.1:242970-297527 GCA_003991215.1 Morbakka virulenta
ATTAGCTCCCTGAACTTACTCCATCCACTGTTAACCCTTGCTGTCACACTTGCACCAGCTCCCCCCTCAGCTCCAAGGGTGTCACCAAGGTAGCAAAACTTCTGGACAACTTCAATTTCCTCACCCTTCAAATGCACTTTCCATAGGTCTAAGTCACAGGTTGCCTCTCCTTCTATGCACCTCTTGCAGCTAAAACAGTTACTTTCTGTCAGTTTGCCCTTTATTCCACTCCATCGTTTATGTACCCATTGCTTGCAAGTACCACAATAGATTGAGTTGCACCCAAATCCCTTCCCACAGACTGAACAGGGAAACTTTCCTTTCTCCAATTGCTTTCCTAAATTGTGACCATTGACTATCACTTTTATCTGTCAAACCTTTACCTTCCAAACCCTTCTTCCAAGTCTCTAACTTAACACGTAAACCATCTAATGTCTTACTGGAGAGAACCAGGTCATCTGCATATAGCAATTCCTCTGGGCAACCCTTTTGAAACTCTCTTGACAGTGCTTCCAAAACACAAATAAAAAGCAGTGGACTTAGTACAGATCCCTGATGAACTCCAACTCTCACACCAAAACTCTTAGTATAGGAACTGTTGACCCTTACCCGACTTTTAGCATTTCTGTACATTGCCTGAACAACCTTAATCAGCCATTCACTTACTCCTAGTTTCCGTAAACCCCACCAAACAACTTCTCTTGGCACTCCATTGAAGGCTTTTTCCAAATCCACAAAGGCAAAGTACAGCTTCTTGTCCTTCCCAAGGTACTTCTCTGGCATATATCAGTACCAAAATATATTCTTCCACTGTGTATAGGATGTAACATATTTAACAGAACAGGGCATGTGATAAGTTACCTTGTATGTTGTTCAACCTTTTCCACAATGCATTATGTAAAAGTTAACATAGGAAATACACCTAATTAGTTAATAAAACGCATTTCTTAAGACACTACACATTTCACTAAATCTTCAAGACTAACAGGTGATAGCTGCCTTGTGTAATCTTTTTCCATTTTAGCCTTTATCTTTGGTGATTTGTATACTGCATTGATCAGTCAGATTTATTTTTTTGCAACGATATTTTTGCATTGATAGAGCTATCTTTGCTCCCTATTTTTCTTAACTTTTAGGATGAGCTGTGGCTGAAAAAAGAAAAAATTGCAGATCAGCTTGATGTTGGATTTCTTCATGCATTTTTTGCATCAATTTCTGTCATTATTGTATCAGAATTAGGAGACAAAACTTTTTTTATTGCTGCTATTATGGCAATGAGGTATTCTAGGGCAACTGTATTCCTTGGTGCAATGGGTGCACTAGGCTTAATGACAATTTTATCAACATTCCTTGGATTTGCCACAACTGTGATTCCCAGGAAATATACATTCTATGTTTCAACTGCATTATTTGCAATTTTTGGGCTAAGGATGTTAAAAGAGGGTTGGTATATGGATCCTAATGAAGGTCAAGAAGAACTGGAGGAAGTTCAAGCTGAACTGAAAAGGAAAGAAGCAGAAGTGAGGAATTTTTGTTTCAGTATGTTTTGAATTGGGAGTAGGCAACACTCATTACACAAAATTTTGTCTTACAAGAATGGCAACTTTTATTTTGAAATCTTGCAGTTTCATTCATCATTATTTATTGTTATTCTTTATTATCTTTCATCATTGTGTATTAGCAACAATTATAATCTATCTCACAATTTCTTCATAATCATTTATCATTATTCATTTTCATTATTCATTATCAAAAATTTATAATTTATATCATTTATTTTTTGCCAGCCATTTTTTGTCTTCAGTAATCATCATCATTATTTATACTTTCCACCATTCATCGCTCATGTATTATCATTTGTTATCATCATTCAATGTTTATATCAAACAATTAAAATGATATATGGTATATTGTACTTGCATATTTGGCTTGATTTGAGCTTTTGAATGTGAATAACCCAATGAGAGGCATCAATGCAGATTCCTTTTCTGTTAGAAAATGACACTGTACAGACACTGAAAAATTCTTAAGGAACTTTATTAACATTTGAATCACTGACTCATTTGTTTTCCACTTTACATGAAAAATGGACAAGGAGAGAATTGATTAAAGCTCTAATTGTTTTTGACCAAGCAAACCATCCAGAAGATACTGTCCGGGGGTTTTAAATCACCAACAAAAGTTGAAGACCTTTCACGAATTGTACATAATAATGAAGTAAAATCTATTTTTTAATATACTTCAATCCTCTAAGCAACTTTTGGGTCATAAAATCAAATTAATTACTAAATTGACAAATTTAAAACCGAGTACATCTTTTATCCAGAATAATTATGAGTTTAGTAGCCAAGAGTCAGTCACCAGACATTGCATTTTCATGCCTTAAACGTTTGGATTGTTAATTCACCCAAAAAGAGAATAAGGTTCCACTGTTCAGTAGACCAAGTAACATGCTTCTTGGCAAATGTCAAGCAATTGATTTTTATGGATATTTTTGTGGATAAAAATTTGGATTTTGAGTGGATTTGCTTGATTCTAAACATAGGTCTTTACTCAAACTTCAACTTACAATTTTCGTGGAAACATCAGTACCTTTTGAAAGCAGTACCAGCCATATTTCTCCAAAAGAATTAGTGCAAATGAACAGCTGAACATTTTATGAGGTGGTCACCCAATGGTGTTGTAAGGGTGTCCAGACCTTTTCTTTTCTGTGCAAAACCTAGTATCTTTAAATCTAACCAACACATTTTGAACAGCAGTCTTGCTACACAATAATTCTTCTCTATTCTCTCTTTCCATTTGGCACTCCTTGGTTAAAATTACTATGTAAACATATTTTTCTGTCACTAATGGTGCTTTTTTACCCATTTGGAAAGCAGAAAAATAAAGAAAAAAACACAACAAGAGAGAGAGGCTGATGCAATAATTTATTGATAACAGATGCCAGTCAAATATTATCTGATGCAATCAGCAGTGTGATTGCATCAGAAAATAACTAGAGGCCATTCCCCGATCTGCAACCTGGGGGCCGGGTGGATGGGTGTTTTTGCTTCACCACACCACAGTACATCACACACAGTTTAACAGTAAGCATTTATTTCAAGGGTGGTTTAAACTTTTGTTGGTGACTTTATATGTTAGACACTGAAAGTTGTGTGTCACATAGAGAGCACTTAGATGATAATATAATGAAAAATAAGACACAGCTATGCCAAAGCAACTTCTGAATTTGCACAGCAGTAAATCCTAGATTACTTGAGGATATTACTGGTGACTATGGATACAACAAGGGCAAGCTTGAGTCCTCCTTCTTTGATGGCACAGACCACTTATTGAAAGATTGATGCAACTTATCTCAGTACCAGGTAATTCAACTCTTTTTTTAGGATGAACAAGTAAGAAATGACTTTTTGAGTGGGACAAAAAGTGGATAATTTTGTTACTTGTGTGGTCTTATTGATGGATATGGAGGAAGTGAAATAGCTGCAACGAGAAGATTAAGATTAGGCTGATTTGCATTTAACACTCTTTCTTCTTTATTGTGTAGGAAAAGATAAACTTGGAACCTCAAGGGAGAATATACAGCACATGTGTGAAATCTGTCATGGGAGATTGATTTGAAACATGGGCAGTGAGATCAGTTGAAAAAGGTATTTGAGAAGAACTGAAAGAAATTTGTTCTGGAAGATGTGTGGACTAAAATTGGTTGATAGGGTGAATATGAAGGAACTAATGAAAAGTTTGGAGCTAAAGAATACAGTTGATGAAACTGTAAGCCAGTTGTTTGAGATGGTTGAGTCATGCTTTCTTTGAAAAAAAAGATGATGACAAGTAGTTGAAATAGGCATGGAATTTTGAAGTAGAAGGCAGGAAAAGAAAAGAAAGACCAAAGCTGACATAGAAAGTAATGTTGGAGAAGGCGGTGTTAAAGTTGAGTTGGATTTTGAGGATACATTTGCCTGACTGAGTGAAGCAGAGAAAGTGCACCAAAATATGGACAGAAAGTCAGTTACCCCTTCAAAGAGGAAACTATCCTGACTTTAATAACAAGATGGTGATGATGATGATGATGATGATGATGATGATGATGATGATGATGATGATGATGATGATGATGATGATGATGATGATGATGATGATNGAAATAGGCATGGAATTTTGAAGTAGAAGGCAGGAAAAGAAAAGAAAGACCAAAGCTGACATAGAAAGTAATGTTGGAGAAGGCGGTGTTAAAGTTGAGTTGGATTTTGAGGATACATTTGCCTGACTGAGTGAAGCAGAGAAAGTGCACCAAAATATGGACAGAAAGTCAGTTACCCCTTCAAAGAGGAAACTATCCTGACTTTAATAACAAGATGGTGATGATGATGATGATGATGATGATGATGATGATGATGATGATGATGATAGTTCAGGAAGGGAACAAAAGCTTTGACACTTTTATAAACAGGGTTGAATAACATACTTCCCACTTGGATGTTATGTGCAAGTAAGGCACTTCCAACATTGCTAACAAATTGATTAGACATAGAATTATTATGGGAACAATCAACAAGAACTTTAGAGCATGCCCTTGAGTATGAGTTGACAGAACTTGAGTATCAGGCCCAAAAGATTAAAGCCACAACTGGTTAACTGCCTTGAAACAGACCTCATGATGAAAATAGCACCTGTCATCTTAGTAATGAACAAGCCAACAACTCTTCCACCCAAACAAAAGAAACCACAGAATTAACAGCATTGTTAATTATCTGTAATATATAAGTCAGTGGTACTGCAAAGACCCAGGGTGGTGCTGAAAAGTGTTAGGACTGCTTTGACTGGAGACCCATAAATTGCCAAAGGGATACAAACTGCCCAGCCCATGGCCAAATCTGTGGTGCAGAAGCCAATGCTTTTTCAAGCATTGTGTTAAAACAAAAAAAATACCAGTCAGCAGGGCAATCAACAGAGACCACTTTTCTGTGGCCTTACTTTGAATCAGCGAACTGATACCCAAACACTGGATCAACTCTGCTACATTTGCTGAGTGCTGAACATAAAGCAAACATCTAATATGAATCATTAGGATTTTTCAGTTTTTCAGTTGCTGCCTTCTGGCCTGTTTTAAAAGAAAATATTATGTTGAATACATTTTTGTGTATGTTTTGTATAGAGATAAGTAATGGAATATTGTACTATAGTTGTAGAGTTATATAGCCAAAATATATCCTTGTCTAATGCAAACCAGTGATCTTTAATTCAGAGGAAGCTCAATGCAAAATAGATCTTCGATACAGTTTATAGGTAATTTTTTTTTACTCGGCACTGCTTTAGTTCAATATGCAATAGAAGGTTGCGTTGCATTTGAAATTCCTTTGGTACATCTTTGTATACCAGCAATCCAACCTTTATCGTTTTTTCAAGTAAGTTGGTGTAAAATTTTCTTTTTCACTGATGGCTGCAAAATAGTAATGGTATCAAGTAAAGAATAGCAACGTCACTCTCCGAAAGTTGGCTGCAACATTTTGAAATACTCTAGCTTGATGGTTGAGCATGGTTTTATTGGACTGGTCATAGTATTATTGTAGTTTAAATTTTGTTTTAAATTGTGTTTTAAATTTAAATTCTGATGCCAATTGATGCTGAGTGAACAAAAAAGGAGCTTTATTCGTCTTATCCCTAAACCTAACAAAATCAAACAGGCTGAATTTTTTTCTACCTGAATTTTTTATTATTTGACCCAAAATGATCCATAAACATGTTAAAAAAATAAAATGTTTAGCACAGAATATCCCATCATGAAATCATTGATCATTTATTAACTTAACGCACATTTGAAAACTAATGTTCTGGTATAGTTGTTGTGAGGAGGCTTATCATTTAAATAGGCACCAAATATTTGATGATTGGTATTTCATAAGTAATCTTTTCTACTAAGTCGTATGGGATACAATGCAGCTAAGTGGATGGGTTGAGCATAGAACATATGCACAAACAGATTTTTTCTTTCATTATACTAGTATAATTTCTCAAAGTTAACTTAATTGTAAAGACTTTCTTATTCATTCATTGTCTTAGTTTCAGAATCAAAAAGATGGTGGACTCTCAGAGGATGTCGAAACTGGAATAATAAGGAATAGTCCTACCCGACGACCATTTTTGCAGTCAGTTCTAGGTTTAATATCCCCAGTCCTACTGCAGTCATTTACTATGACATTTCTAGCTGAATGGGGGGATAGGTCTCAACTTACAACAATTATTTTGGGCTCACGAGAGGTGAGTAGCACTTTACACTGATGCATCTGGGTTTTTTTTGTTGCCGGCCTAAACGTGATTGCTATATTGCACACACTATTTTTATTTTTAAAAGGAAATTTTAAAACTACTATAATACCACTTGCGAATGAAGGAAATTGCGAGGTCTTCTTCTTTCAGGTACCATACCCAAAGGTGATCATGAAATTCGGCTTCGCTCTTTCTTTAGCCATCTTAAACAACGTCATCTCATTTTGCTTTTTATTATTATTTCCTACTCATCCAGAAGGATACTCAAGACATTCAGAGTATCTGTCTTCTTTCACTGTTCCGCTTTTCTTTAACCTTGGTATTTCTTTCTTAACGTGTGCTTTACAAATATCCTCTGCCATCTTCTTACCTCCAAGAGTAATTTTCTACCTATTCCAGCCTTTTTTATTAAATTCATTGATTACCCTGGCTGCCCATGGGATCCTCATCATTTGCTTTAAGCAGCACATTTCACAACCTTTCAAGTGTTTTCTCATATTCTATTTTATTGCCCGAGCTTCACTACCATAAATCAGCACAGGGTTTATAAACAGAGCAGTTTAAGATCCACAACCTACTCTGATCACTCATCAGGATTTAAATTACCAAAACGTTGTTTTGGCAATTTCATTCCCTTTTTATTTTTGTTGTGTATGTTAAATCTTCTGTGATAGTTCTTTGAAATGGGGCCACTTGTTGCCTGATTTGATTCTTCACTTTTAAATTGCATTTCGGGATATCTTCCTTCCAATTAATTGCTAACCCCATTTCTCATTTTTTCCGACTCCAATACCTAGCAGGCCTTGAAGCTCTTTTCAAGATTTGGGTAGATAACACATCTTTGTCTTACACCCTTTCTATCCTTGTATACTTGTTATACCCACCATCTTTTCTTACATAAGCAGTTTGATTCCTGTAAAGGCTTACTAATAAATGGATTTTTTGACCATGCAGCTCGAGTTTCTAAATCTTAAAACAGTTTTTTGTGTTTAAGTTTATCAAACACATTTGAAAAACCAATAAAATACACGTATAAATCTTCCTGCATTTCTATTACTCTTGATATTGTTATTCTTATGACAGAATCTATTCTCTTCTAACTAAATTCTTTCTTTTCACCTCAGATCTTATCTTGTTTCTTGCTTTTTAAAGCAAAATTCTGAGAACGGCTTCTGTAACATGCCCTGTAAGATATCATTCTGTACATCTCACAATCCACCTCATCATGCTTCTTTGCTATTGTAATAAATATGGACTCTGTTAGATCCTAAGGGAATTTTCATCGATGTAAATCGTGCTTCAGACATGTATTTTTAACACTTATCTTTATCTTTAGTTTTAAGCAATTCACTGTAAAACAGTGGTATTGTTTACCTTAAACTTTTTCTTGTATTGCAGGATCCAATTGGTGTCACGTTTGGTGGGACACTTGGGCATGCCATTTGTACAGGATTAGCAGTATTGGGTGGACGTCTTATTGCACAGAGAATATCAGTTAGGACAGGTAAATTTATGCAGAGAGTAGCAATCGTTTTTCGTTTTTTAAGCATTCAGTTGCATCAAATGAAATCTGGTATTTTTGAAAACTGTAAATTACATTTCTTCGTCTAACCGCTGGCAACAAATATGCTTCACATTTGGTTGATAATAGGGCAGGAAACGAATAATGAGGTGGAGATGCCAGGGATTAAAATGTTAGAGGACAAGAAAATGTAGAATGCAAATGGACAATGATACGGCCGTACACACGGTTTCAGACGAAACGGGGTCGTACTAAGCCACATAATAAATAGTAATTAAAAAAAAGAAATTTATAGAGAAACGAAGCGTAAATGACAAAAGCCTAAGAAAACATTATGACATTTATTATGGAAAAGATTACAAGGAAAATCGAGTTTCTATGTATCTTACAGGTTATAGATATTTTACTGCAGAAAGATGATCGCATTGAAATATCTTCAATTCAAACTGACAACTGGTGATGGTAAGAGTAAAACAGTACCAAACTTCACAAGACAGTCGGAATATGACATACCAGATGTTGATAAAAGAGGGAATTCTGGTCTTTTTTCCAGTAAGTAATCTGAAATCATCTGAGAAATTTTTACAGAAAGTACGTACAAAACGTGGTGGCAGAGGAGGTGTGTTTAATAAAGGCAAATGTGAGTAGGGAAAAAATGGGGATTCTGACGGTTTTTCTCAAAGCCATCCACAACAATGGTCCAAATCTTTCAAACGAAAAAGTGACCCAAATGAAAGTCACTTATTTGAGCTTCTTCTTTCTGAACACACACCAAGTCAACCATTCACGTTCAGACAGTTTAACCAAACAGATCAGTGCAGGATCCAACAACAATCTGTTTCGTGAAGCTTGTGCATTTTTTCTTCATTATTAAGAAAACAGTTAATGTTGCCCTTACTTGCCCCGAGATTCTTGATAAATTTATAGTTGTAATATCAACTTAGATTATGAAACACAACGCGAATGAATTTTGGCTTATTGTATTGTAGACTACACTTGTTGTGAGCTGATCCTCGGAATTTCCCTGTGAAGTGGCAATGGTCTCTCACTTTTCGGTACTCATTTTCCCCACCAAACCCACCACGACACGTCCAACACTCGGTAGCACTTTCAAATTCAACCTTCTCCTTTCTCCCATATATAACCTTTTTAGATGTGTCAAACTTCTGATATATGGAATCCACATCTGGTTCCAACATGAAAACAAATTTCTGAGCAACATCCTCTTCCTCGCATTTTGCAGTGTAGGTTCTAGATACCTGGAAATTTACATCGTCATCATAACATTTAACATATTAACAAAAGGTTTGATGGAGTATGCTTCTGGTATTGCGTTTAGTGACTCTTTTCTGGGTATGGCTCGAAGGTATCTATGGGTTTTATGAACGACGCAAAGTCAGCATACACAATCAAGGGTACTCGTATTCATCTGTTAAAAGTTATTAAAAGAACTAGTTGAACCCTCTTTTGGTATCTCTATCTTGACAACTTCATTTTTGTTATAAAATTGTTGGTGTTCGGTTAATGTTTCTTGAGAGTGGAATGGGTTCAGATAACTAACACGATATTAGTATGTATGCACATTTCTTTGTTTGTTTGTGGAGACAATAGTCTTCTAATATGTATAAGAATATAGTGTGTCGTCTCATAATCAGAGACCATTAAGATGTTGATTTGGAGTGCTCCTGACCTTTTACTCACTCTAACTGGGTAGGTGCTGCTACTCTCATATCCAAACACATTGACAGAAATATTTGGATTTTGTTTCGCTAACTCATCTATTTCCTTTAGGATAGCTGGATGTTTATTTAGTTTTTCTACTTGTACACTTAGAACCTTTGTAATGCAGTCAGCATCACCTTCTACGGGATTTAATGCCCTCGCTACACACCATTTAAAACACTCTTTGCCATCAATCATCATATTAACGATTGCCATTTTTAGCGGAAGTGCTCTGCCGAAAGGAATGTAGGAGTTTCCATGTAATGGCACATAAACCACAGTGTAGATCTCGTCAGCAAAGATTGACCTAAAATGCCCAGTTGTTACCTCGCATCGGAAGTGTGGCCATTCTGTCTACCATGGTACCAGATTCAGTACTCTCTAGGTTTTCGTCAACATTAGAATGAAAAGCAGCTGGTTCTGTAATTGTTCCAGTTTTCACCTAACTTTTCAACCCCCTTTTTATATAATGATTTTTATGGATGCCGACCCTGTTCTTAGTAAACATTTTTGTAAATAAGTCAGAAGCTTTATTTCTACCTTGGTTGATGATTGAAGATTTAGACCCTTCATCAAATGCTTTCTTATCTTGTGTTCGTACCTCTTGTTTTATTTGATGAAATTTTGTTAGTTCTGATAGGATCAAGGTGTACTTCTCTTCAAAGACCGTAATATCTGCCAAAGCCTTTAAAAGTGGATCATTAATTATATTGAGATATGCTTCAGCAAATATTTTAATCCTTTCACGTCTCACAGCCTTTCTCATCAACCTTTCGTTAACTTGTCCACCCATGATACTTATGGGTCCTGTTCCTATAGGTGTGACTTCCATTACAATTAAAATTGGTGCAGTGATAATTGTTAAAGGGAAATCACCCTCTGTTATACGAAGACCAATGCTAGCTGCCATAAGAGCAGAATCAACACTACAAATAACCATGATTCCTCTGTGATATTTCTTACTACGATTTTCACGATTTTCTCTCTCATGTTCAAGATGTCTTTGAATCTCATTGATCTTTTGGAGGCTTTGTTGTGCTCCAAGACTATCATCACCTTCCGTATCAAGCACTGGTGCTGATGGTGACCTTGGGTATAGTCTATTTGTATGTCCAGCTTTGTCGTTTACATTTGATATTTGAGGAAGTTGTTCTTCGTTGTCATTTTTGTATTCCATTTAGTAATTAAGAGAAACATTTTACATCATATAGCATATTTCATCTCCTCTATTTTTAAGGGCACTACACTATTACCGCCGTGAACTTCGTTTCTGAAGCATGTAATGAACATAAAATAGTGGCTTGCCTTTCTCAATATAACTTCAGTATTCGAATTGTTTTGGATAGTGATGATGCTGTCAGCAACACTCTCGAGAATAGTGTCGTTCTACATAACTACATAAGTTATATTTTAGCTCGTTAGTCTCGAGGGTCAGATATATCTGTAGCAGATTTATATAAANAAATTAAAATTGGTGCAGTGATAATTGTTAAAGGGAAATCACCCTCTGTTATACGAAGACCAATGCTAGCTGCCATAAGAGCAGAATCTACACTACAAATAACCATGATTCCTCTGTGATATTTCTTACTACGATTTTCACGATTTTCTCTCTCATGTTCAAGATGTCTTTGAATCTCATTGATCTTTTGGAGGCTTTGTTGTGCTCCAAGACTATCATCACCTTCCGTATCAAGCACTGGTGCTGATGGTGACCTTGGGTATAGTCGATTTGTATGTCCAGCTTTGTCGTTTACATTTGATTAGACAAAACAATAAATTCACTCCTTTCTGAAATGGATACTATTGTTAACCCCAATCTCAAGGAAAGACTAGATCAATTCGTAATGTAGAACATCATTGTTACAAAGCCGAGATTTGGAATGGAAACAGCTTTAAAAAGACTATAAAACTAAAGAGTCACCAGGGTCTCCTAACATCTAAGTCATCTGAAATGCAAACAGCCGAAGAATTGCATAAACCAATAAACAGAAAGCTCAGAAAAATAAAGTTGTTTGGTAAATGTTACAGATGAGATTTGGGCTGCAGGATTGATAGACATTTGATAGCATTCTCAGAATTTAATCGTAGTGTAAAATACCTCTTAGCTGTGATAAATATATTTTCCAAACACGAACGGCAAGATTAAAAGGAAGGGGACACCATTGAAAATTGTATTCAAAGAATAATAACCAACCAAATTATTGGTAGATAAGAGAACAGTGCAATAAAGATGCCCAGGAACTAATTGATCTCTGGTCCCCAGAAAATGAAAGAAAAAAAAAGATCGAGTGGTAGAAAGTTGGAACAGAACGATGCAAGAAAAGATGTTTATATATTTTACTGCTCAGTCTACTAGAGTCTGTGGAAGCAAGCAAGAGCATAAATGAAAACAAGAGTATGGAAGAACCTTCACCCAGATTATTGGGAATGAAAAGAAGCTAATGCTAAATTGATGGTGATAAAATAGGGATTACTAAGAAAAAGAAACAATTTGAGAAGGGATACACCCCCAGATGGATGAAAGAAAGTTTTACTATTTAAACATCACAAAAGACCATTCCAGTCACCTACAAAGTAATTGATTTTAATAGAGAAGAAATAAATGGTACATCCCACAAGGCAGATTTGCAGAGAGCATAACAGGACGCTTTCAGGATAGAATGATAGATTAAGAATGGTAAAGTTAAATCATTATTAAAACGGAAAGGATATCTTGTGATATATTTAGTTTATGGGTTGACAATAAAGAATTGATGAGCACATAAGTGAAAAAACAGGGTACGCTCGACGTTATTTAATGAAAATAGGTAGTACCCCCTTCCCTAGGACTTGTTCCATGTTCTTTCAACTTCGTGACTTTAATATCCCCATGACTACGTCTCCATGGGGCTTTGATTAACATAAACCAAGCGTTAATGTTTGTCTGTTAAAATGTAGAGTAGCTGAAGCAAGAGATCAGGCTTACGATAGGCAAAAGAAGACGAGAAAGAGCTATTCAGAATTGTTAAACAAAAGAACCGTTCACGAAAAGATATCCAGCATGTGAGGGTGATACGAGATAAAAACGGGAAATTGTTAACAATTAAGCAAGATGTTTTGAGGAGGTGGAAGGAGTATTTTCAAGGATTGTTAAATTCGGAAAAACCAAGAAAACATAAAAAAACGATGGAAGCAGACCGGAAGCAGGAGGTTATAAATAGGATAGAGAATAAAGAAATAAAAGAAGCCATGAAGAAAACGAAGAATGGGAAAGCAGTCGGACGGACCAGATAATACCCCAATAGAAACTTGGCTTTGCTTGGGAGAACCAGGTTTGAAGCTACTAACACGGTTATTCAATAAAATACTTGATGCTGAAGAGATGCCGGAGGAGTGGTGGAAGAGTGTGTTGGTACCGGTTTTTAGGGGGGAACGTGATGCGCGTGAGTGTGGTAACTACAGGGGAATGAAACTGATGTGCCACTCTCTGATGTTGTGGGAGAGAGTGATGGACAAAAGACTAAGATCAGAAATCGAAATCAGCAAGCAACAGTTCGCTTTTATGCGAATTGTACCAGTCCTACAGATGCAATGTTTTGCGTTACGAACCCTGCACGAAAAACATTAAGATCAATAACAACAACTACACAACGTATTTTCGATCTACAGAAAGCATTATGACCAAGTACCAAGAGAGGAGATATGGTGTTGTGCGAAGCTGTCAGGAATCTAAGAGAAGTATATCAGACTGGTACAAGATATGTACAAGGACAGTATGACCAGTGTTCGAAGTGCTACAGGAAGGACGGATTACTTCAAAGTGAAGGTAGGCCTGCACCAGGGCTCCGGTTTAAGCCCTTTCCTATTTGCAGTGGTAATGGATATACTCACTGATGATGTGAGAAAAAAATGCTCCTCAAAATATGATGTTCACAGATGATGCTGTACTGTGTATTGAGAAAAGAGAAGTTGAATTAAAGCTGGAGAGGTGGTGTTATGCCTTGGAGAGGCGAGGAATGAAAATAAGCAGAACAAAGACAGTGTAACTAGCTTTGAACGGAAGACAAAACGATGGAATACAGCTGGGAGGAGTGGAAATCCCCAAAATGAGCAAATTTATGTACCTGGGGTCAACCCTACAAATAAACGAAAACTATGATAGAGAAGTAAAGACGAAAGTGAAGGCCAGTTGGGATAGTTGGAGGAAGGTAACAGGGGTACTTTGCGATAAGAAAATACCCCTGGTACGGACACATAGCAAGGCATGATGCATGTTATGTAGGAAGGAGGGTACTGAGTTATAAAGTCTCTGGTAGAAGGGGAAGAGGGAGACCGAGGAAAAGTTGGAAGAACGTGATTAACAGAGATATTGGAGGCTGTTGGTGTGAGGGATGGCAATGTGACAAACAGAACAGGCTGGAGACGGCTGATCCGCCGTGGCGACCCCTAACATAGCCGAAAGACTAAGAAGAAGAAGAAAGGTCTGTATGTTGACATTCTCGGCAGGTACATTTTCGCACTCAAAGTGTGGTTCCTGGACTTCTTCCACCTGTTGTGTAGTGCTTTTTTTAAATAAAGTAATGAGAGTCCAGAAACAAAGAGTCTTTTCTGCTGACATCAAACCTCTTCAGAGCACCTAGACAAGCGGATGTTTACCTCTACTATGGAAGAAGGCCCCTCGCGGAAACCTGGACGGACAGGCCATGAAAGAAACAAAAAACCAAAGCATGACATACTAAAGGCAAGAAATGATGAAAAGGGTACGCTTTAATACCCGAACAAAGTATTGAAACTCAAAACCAGACCAACCCTCTCCATTGCCACCCTATTCACCAAGTTGTTCACCGAGTTGTTATCAGGTATGACTGCTGTATCCAACTTCTGAAACTCACTTTCGCAAGCGTAAAGCACTGAAATGGTGAAATTCCTTTTACTAATCTAGTAATCAAGCCTTGAATCAATCTCTCTTAGCTGTTTCATTGCGCAAACCCATTCTGCAGACTTTCTAAATCCACAATTGCCTCATATATTTTGGGTAACTGGTTTTGCATTTCGCTCGTTTTACAAACCCACTAAGTCTTTCAATCAGTTTAGAAGATTGCAGTATAAACTGATTATCAACTCAAACACGAGCAAGATCAGACTCGTCCTACTCAAATCACTTTGGGTCTTTCATTGATGGTACTCCTGGTAAACAGTGGCCTCATTTTTTTCTTCCTCTGATTCCGGAAAGGAAGCAACAGATCAAGAAAAAAGGAGGGCAGAAAGCACGCAATGCACCATAGAATGCAAGACATACGGATCGCCTTCAAGGACCCTCCGTGGAAAGGTCCTTCCTCATGAGTTGATCTAGAGCCAATGCTCAAGCATTTCAAGATCAACTGGCTGAGCCCTATAACTGAAGATCCGATCAAGGAGAAACCAGAGCTCTGCACTTGACCTTAGCCAAAAGGTCGAGAAGCGATCTTCTCAAAACAATCATGACCGTCTCGAATGTCCATTTTCCGCGAAGAAGAAAATGTGCGATGTGTCACCCAGCATATTTATTGATGTGTCACCCAGCATATTTATTGATGTGCCCCTAGGTTTACATAATACAGGAGCAAGGCGTAGGCTTAGGAACCCATTGACTTTTTTGATATAGGAGAGTCTTGCAGGGTACTTTTTTAAACAAAGAATAAATGCGTAGAGGCGTCGTCAGGTGCTAGACGATAAATCGTTTTATTATTCCTGTCTTTTAAAAGGAAATAATTTGATTTTCTGTCGTTTTTGTTGACATAATTTAATGCCTTACTACGTTGCGTTGATGTACTGGATCAATTTTGTTTGAATTGGCAGGTACGATTAGGCCGTTACTTTTACAATCACTTATGATTTTTAACTTGTGTAAGTCAACAGTTAATTTGTTTTCAAATTTGAGAACTATGCTTTCTGGTACAATCTATTTTGCTGGCTGTCGGTAATGCGCATTGAGGCAGTCCGATTGGATATTTTCTCCTCATTGCCGAGTGCAATACATTGTTCTTTTTTATCTATCTATTAGGTCAAACCTGAAATTTTAATATTAACGTTTCGTTTTTTTCACTTGTAGTCACACTGGTTGGAGGCGTTGTTTTCCTGCTTTTTGCCTTATCAGCGCTGTTCATTGATCCAAATAGTCAATAACCGAATATTGCCCCTAGGACATTCATTGAAAGAACTGTGGAATTAGGATTGATTTCAACTGTACATAATTTTCAAGTTTAGGACAATAAGTCATAAATTAAGTAGTCTTCCAAAGAGGCAGCTTTAGCTTGACTTGGTCATATATAGATATATAATTATTATTTTTGGTTGCCATCACATATAAGATGCATTGAAAGCCGGGAGTTGTGTCATACGATAGGGAAATTTTAAGAGTGGTTAACATTCGTGTCTTACATGTGTCGAAACATACGTAGAAAACTCGTGACAATCCTTATTGAGATGAACTCATGAAATTAGGGTACTTATATGTGTGACCATCTTGAAAAACAAGAGAATTAAGCAATACTGTCAGCCACTTGGTCTTTTTTTACTTTCATGAGATGAAAATGAAATTAAACACTTTCAGAAAGACACGTTGAAAGCTTTTAATTTTATTGCTAAAAGGTGGCGCAACAATGTCATGTAATGAATATTTAATATGATTAAGCTTGATAGTCATGCTTGAAATTTACAACTTGATAAATGTTGATTCCACAAAAATCTTTCAACACCAGTACATTTACCAGTTATTAGAAACCCAATCATGCAACATGGTATCGAATTAGATATGCCAGACCGAAGTTAGAATGAAGGCTAATTTAGCTGCAATTATTCTTAATGTAACTTACTATTAGAATTCTCATGGATTAAGATTTTTCCTCTTCTGGCATTCACGATTTGCTTTCCTGATAATTTTTCTGTACTCATAGAGTAAGGTGAGGGAAAATGTAATTGGTTGAACCTGTATATATCCCGGTGTGTATGTGTTTTTTTTGTGCGTGCGACCTGGCGTTTATGCTTGCTAACCAGAGATAAACAACCTTTGGGGCATCCATTTATTACGTTCGCATGAAATTGGCGTCAATGTCATTGATTCTTCTTTTATAGAAGCTCACGTACTTAAATTCGAAAAGTAAATAATTGAAGCCAGGCTATTGTTGAAAAATGAAAGCAATTATAATTAGATACAATCCTAATACAAGCGAAAATAATTCCATATAAACAAAATAGATGTGTAAAAACCGATAAGAATAATTACACAAGCACACCTGTCTTTCTCTGTCAATACTTTGTGAAAACAGTAAGCAAAAAAAATTTTAATGTGAGCGTTCTCACCTTGTGAACTCCACTCCCCTTGTTCGCTTTTATTTGCTTTTTAGGATAGCCCCTCCCCCCTCAGTGCGAACGTTATAAATGGATGGCCCCTTTCTGAGCTGTAATTAGAGATTTACGAGAGGAAACCAGTTTTACTTTTATGCACATCGTAACGTTTCTCTAACTGTATTTTAGTTAAAATCTACTACACATACAACGTGTCTATTGTTTCCTCATCACATTTTATACTTACAAATTGATATTCTTAACTCTTGACCGCCTTAGCTAATTTTCCAAGTTACATGTTTCTTTTTAATAAGCTTAACGTTTATAAGCATATCCAGGCCCTAGATTAGACATTTTCTTAAGCATGTGATAAGCATATTTCCCAGCATTGGTTTTTACTTTTGAAGTGTCTTTTTAGTTCCAAGGCTTACAAAAGATTACAAAGTGTGATAATTCCTAGGAAAAGATTCTACGAAACATGTAAACAATGCCTTAGAAAATCGAATTAAGAATTCGAATCTATTCGCATTCGAAAACTTTTTTTGAATGTCAGAATTGGACAACAAATCAAAAGGAACGTCAATTCTCACTGTCTGATGCATTTCATGTCTAAACAGTTGTTAGAATAAAGTATGTCAATAGTGAGAGTCAACAAATGAAAGCAGACAACATTAGCTGCTTTTGGATTCAAGAAAAAGGTTGTGCATCGTGGAATCGAGCAGGAGGTAAAAATGCCTTTGGAAGCAGTGGAAGTTTTGTTTCAATGTTATTACTGCGCTAATCAGTTCAAGAGCAGCCAAGGCTTGGCATTCCATATTAAAAGCATGCATAATATTATCAATGAAGCTCCACAGAAAAAAAAGGAAAGGAGGTTGTTGATCAAATGGTGAACAGTGTGGTAGCAGCAGAAGCCAAGAGTTTAGGTGCGAGCAAGAACTCAGGGTAAAAAAGAAAGCAGGAAACAGCCGTGTACAAAGCAGCTGCAATATGCGACTACGAAAGTGGAGAGATGCAAGAAAGTGTAGCAGGGAAATGTGGCATCACTCAATCACAAATTTCTCTATGGTTGAAGGACAGACGATCTGTTATGCAAGACGCGGCATCAGCACACCGTTAACTTTTTCGCAAAGGTAGAAAAGCGATTACGATTATCGATTTATATGATAAGCTTTGGGACAAATTTCAGTCAGCAAGGTCGAAAGGTCACCTAGTGAATTTTGCCTGGCTTTGGAGTAAGGCACGGAAATTACAGGCAGAGATCGATCCAAAACTTGAAATAAAAGCTCATGTTGTCGTGCGGTTCCTACAAAGACATCAAATCAGGATGCGGTCAATACAAAGAAACAAGAAAAACACAAGAAGAGGAAAATTCCAGCATTGATGAAATGGCATGCAACTTTAAAGGAAAAATGCATCCAAACTGGTACAGAAGATCCAACATATGATACAAAGTGGGGACGAAATATACCACACGAAAGGTTAAACGTAGATCAACCACCTCTTCCGTTCGTCGTTCATGGAAAACGCACATGTACGTACCACCAAAATAAGGATCGACGCACAATACATGGATAGCATAACCTGGTGCAGGATTTGAAAAACGTCAGTGCACACTTCAAGTTACATTCAGACAAAAGGGGAAGCAACCAAAGCTTGCTGTGATTTTCCGTGGTAAAGGTAAAAGAAACTCAGCCGATGAAAAGCTTACCTGGCACCCTGAAGTCGATGTGTTTTGGCAAGACAATGCCTGGTTAGACCAGTATGTTTGTATGGACTGGTTTACAAGATCACTTTCACCTTCCTTGCAACAGGAAGGCTTATTCAAATTTGTTTTGTTACTGGATAACTTGACAGTTCAAATACAAAATGACTTTAAAGAAGCCGTGTCTGGAGCAAGTGGGTTACTGTGGTATGGTTTACCCTATGCGACCGATCTTTGGCAGCCGGCAGACGCTAGATATGCTCCTTGCTTACAGCCCCTGATTGCTATCGAACACAGGAAGTGGTTGGACATCGAAGATAACGCCGAAAGGTGGTTTGGTAATGAAAAACCCTATAGCGCAAAAGAAAGGCGTGTATTGATCACACATTGGGATAGTGAAGCGTGGAATGCCTGGAATGGTGAGCGGTACAACAAATTGAGAAAAAGCTGCTGGAATGCAACAGGTTGCTTAATTACCGCAGATGGTTCTGATGACAAATTAATTAAGCCTGAAGATCTCGAAAACCACCACCTTCGACCACCATAAGTGATTAATGCGTCAACCACTCCTGCGGTCAGTATCGTTGACAGTCTCCCTTCAGCTGAACCAGAAGAAAAAGACGAGTCGTTTGTTATTGATGACAACATAAACTTTCTTTCTCCTGAAGACGAAGAGGGAGAGAGAAACCTATTTGACTTCATTGATGGCTTTATTGAAAAGTTATGTTAGAGTATAGGTATACACTATATTTATCATGTTGAAAGTTATGTTTTTTATTTGGAAAAGAAACTGTCACAGCTTTTGTTACATGCAAAGTTTCTTTCTATTGAATCAACCTTAATTTTGACTGTTTTTCAATAAGTACCATAAAAAATTTTGATCTAATTTTTTCGGAAAATAAGCATAATTTAAGCATATTTTAAGCCTGTCTGAGTTTTCTCCATAAGCATACATCAGCCAACTTTCGAAAATGTGTATGTGTATGGGGTTAGGGTTAGGTTAGGGTTAGGGTTAGGGGACTTCAACATGTGCATATACTTACAACGGCGAAAAAATTTTTTATTAAGACTTGGACAACTAGAGAAAGCTGCCACTTACCTAACAGAAGTCATTACAGGTATTTGATACATGAAGATATGGCTTATACTGAAAACACATTGTTTATTTTTTTTCTCGTACATGGTTAAATTATTGCCACCATAGCATTGTTAGCCGTTTAATGTAATACATGGTAATTGTTAGCCATTAGTAGAAAGTAATACAACGCCAAAAGTTATGTAATACCACGTTAAGTACGACCTTACTCCTTTTTTTTCATAAGTTGTTTCATACGTTCCTTACAGTGCAACATACTACTATAAAGACGTGCTCCGATGAAGCTCAAAATTTGTTCGTAGAAACTCCATTTTTAGATATTAGTCATATTTCTTTATTAACGTCTTAAGCCGCTGTTTGCGCAACTGGGGACAAATATTCTTCACGAACTCTTCCATATCTTCAACTTTTGTGTTTCTCTAATAGTTTCGTTCCTTCATTTGCCTATTCTCGTGATGATTACCACACATCTATCCATACTTCTCAGAGAAACATATAAATTTCATTCGGAAAAGACCCGAGACCAAGACACATAAAATGCACAAGCTGTGACTGAAGACCATGTTCGCTTCCTTGCATACGGAAGGATCTAAGTGCTGTGTGTATAATACTCAATGACCATGCCTCACACCCGTATGTCATTGCTGGAAGGATGGCTCCATTCATGATTGTCCTTTTTGAAGCACATGGATATTGATGTTTTTTCTGAGAATGTGAAGCATTTGCTTTTTAGGTGTGTTTATGTACGTAATGTATGTATGCATGCATATATGAGATTACTGAAGATAGCTGGAAAGCATCAGCTGGTGATCGCGAGAATTGAAGAGGTTTGATCTTTAAGATAAGTTACTGGTACTCTGTCACTTTAATGCATGGATTGGAAGTGATAATATCTGGAATGCCTTAGGGTGATATGGTCTTTTCCAGCTGTGCACAGAATTTAAACTAGCAGTATGTAACACCTTCCAACAAGCACTCATCCACAAGGTAACATGGATACATACTAAACCAAAACATTGTCATATACTAGTCTAAATCATCACACGAAAGCGTGACCTTCAAGACGTGTACAATAAGAGTCTTGCGAGGTGCAGATTGTGGTACTGACCACCAACCCCTTCGTACTAAAATTAAGATGCGTGTCAGGAAGGTCAGAACAAGTGGATTAAAAGTGCCTAAACCCATTGATGTTTTCTTGTTACCAAATAATAAAGTGCGTGAAATTCTCGGGGACAAATTTAGTAACATCACATTTGATGGAACCTGAGAGCAGATCAAGCCACAAGTGTACACCACGGTGCTGATGTACTTGGCCTTAGAAAGACCAAACATAGAGACTGGTTTGATGAGAATAATGTTGTCATTACCAGTCTGCTGGATGAGAAAACCAGGCTTCATGGAGAAACTTCTGTGTACTTTCGGTTCAACTAGAGCATGTGCGAAAATGGCTTTCAAGGAAGCAAAATCGAACCTGCATTATGAGATTCGACACATAAAGAACAGATGGTGGTCGAGAGTGTCAGCTGACATTCAGAGAGCATATGACCTGAAAGATTCAAAAGCTTTGTACAGCAAAATTAGACAAGTGTTTGGACCACAACCTCGAAGAATGGTGCCCGTGAGATATAAAGGTGGTTCTACGCTGCTCAAAGATACTGACAACATTATGACACGTTGGACAAAACATTTTACTGACCTGTTTGATAATCCATCAGAAATAGATGAATTAGTTATTGATGGTCTACCTTAAAGAACATGATTGAGGAGATGATGACAGATCCCAGTATTGATGAGTCAAAAAAGTCCACGAAAGAAGTTAACACTCGGAAAGCACCAGGATTGGACGGTATACCCATCGAATAATTGCTGTTTGTGTAGGGAATCAGACACTATATTCGTTTAGGGACTCGTTTGTTTAGTTACGTAACCTTTAGCTTAAGTACTTAAAGAAACATTGTCTAATCATCATGCAAGAAGGAATGTCGAGTCAGCTCTATTACATCATGGACATCAGCTGACTGTGACGTCAATATTACTGAGCTTACCATACATTGTATAGAACTTCTAGAACTTCTATCGTATGATATTCTATATTTAGATAAGTTAAAGTATAAAAACTGTGATTTTGGACGGAGTAGTTAGTTATTGTAAACTGTTAACAAGTGAACAAGAGAGTTACGGGAGTGTGATACTAAATCTAAACAGCAGAGTTATTTTGTCTGTGTTCTAGTCACTACATTTGGAGGAGATAACCTTGCTAATGCAATTCATATGCTCAACTTTGCTTTATGACATGTCAGTACTATTCCTCAAGATTGGTTAGATGCGATAATACTTTCTATTTATAAAGGGAAGGGAAATTGGTCTGAGTGTGGTGACTATAGATTTATCATCCTACTGGAAGGGTTAGGCAAAGTTCTTTCAAAGATTCTGTCAGATTGGTTGATGGTTTGAATTTCTCCTACTATCATTTCAAAGACTCGATATGGTTTCAGTGCTGCTTGTGGCACAATGGATATGATATTCACTGTTCGCCAAGTTATCGATAATTTTATGAAGCAGCGGTTACCATTATATCACGTTTTTATTGATTTGACCAAAGCTTTTGATACCATCACTCTGCAAGACGTTTATAAACATTGGATGTTGCACCATAACACAAAGGTCCGAGAAATTTTGCCCAATCTGCTTTGCTGTGATGCTTTTTCATGCTTTTGAAGATTTTGATGTATGGGAAGGCGTACGGTTTTGAACACCAGGCAAACTTTTCAACCTTTGGCAATTCGAAGTAAAAAACTATTCAGAATCTTGTTTGTGAGCTTTTGTATACAGACGCTGATCTTGTTGTACATTCAGAGAAGAAAATGCGTCTGATTGTGAACAAATTGGGACGTGGTTGCAAAGCTTTTGGCCTCACTTTCAGTCTCAAGAAGACTTACGTTATGTTTTCATATGCTGAAATACATATTCTCGTTGATAGGAAGAGGTTAAAGGTTATTAATAGTTTGGTACATCTTGGTGGGATACTGAGCAGAGATTGCACTCTGGATGCTGAATATATCAGAGCATAGCCAAAGCCAGCGAGGAATTACATCAAAGACAAAGACTAGTGCTTGCAAAACATGTGTGCTTACTTCTTTGTTATATATGTCAAAAATGTGGATTTCTTCTTCAGACATCATACCTCCAGTGGGAGACGAAATTTAGAGATGCTTCGGTGTGTTCGACAGGGTGCAGTTTGGCGCCGTGCTGTAAGTTAGCAGATGATACATTATCTGTATAGCTCTACATGGGCATCGATCTGCGCTTGAGAGCCCCCTTTGTTCACATGAAACCATACGTCTACCATGGCCAACCCTAAGCCAATTAATCAACTTCCAGACCGACCACGGCCCATCCACACCCCCTGCCATTTGATCATTTGGCATTTCGTATGCCTCAGTCAATCCACGCGTGACCTCACTTGCCATGCTTGTTCCACTGATCCAGCCAAATGTTCTTACTGGTATCGATCTTATTGCTCTCCAGAGGCGTTGCTGTCAAGGAAGCTGTTACGAGATTTTATGCGCTTTCTTTGGGCTTGGTGCTGATGGAGCGGATATCTCTCGTCTTCAACCAGTTTAGTCTTCTCACTTGAACTAATGATTTTCCGCCGTATATCAGGGGTTGCAATGCCAGCCAAAGCATATAGACGTGGTACTGGGGTGGTTTTATGCATCCGGTCACAAAGCGACAGGTTTCATTCAGTGTCCTATCTAAATTTTTAGCATGAGCAGACCTGCTCCATAATTGACAGGCATATTCTGCGTTACGCTTAACTGCACAGAACGATTGCAGTTAAGCGTAACGTTTGGGAGTTTGCCAGGCATATTCTGCGTTACGCTTAACTGCACAGAACGAGTGCAGTTAAGCGTTGCTGTTGACGATTTCCTTAACAGGTTGTTTCTAACGCTGACCTTTGACGTAGGATTGGGAATATGGTTATTAAAGGAGAGTGGTCGGTCTAAGGTGACTCCCAATTATATTGGGATGGTATTCAAGGAGCTCTCCGTTCCAATGAACTTCATGTTTTTGCTTTGCCTCAGCATTCTTGAGATGGAAGCAACAGATCTGTGTCTTAGAGGGGTTTGGCTTAAGGTGGTTATTATGGTAGTATTCTAACATACTTTGGAGAGCAGTGTCCTAGCATTTCTCAATTTGGGAAAAGCTTGCCTGCTGTGTGGTCATGCAGAGATCGTCAGCATAAAAAACACTCTCATAGCCATGAGGCTTTGGCTGATTGTTGGTGTAAACATCCAAAACAGAGATTCCAAGGACGCTCCCTTCGGACAAACCATTTTTTTTTGCTTGAAGCACCGACCTTTCCGGTAAGGGCATATAGAATCTGCGATTACTGAGAAAGCTTTGGATTATTTGACATAGCTGATAGTCTGAGATCATGCTGTAGAGCTTGGATATTATCAGTCGGTGCTAGACTGAATCACATGCAGCCGTTAGGTCAACAAAGGCTTCGCCTGTGGTCAGCTTACGCTGGGAGCCATCCTCGATCTCTTGGATCACTCTCAGGAGTTGTCCAGTGCAGGGCCTTCCCAGACGGTCACTTGACTTTTCCTTAATAATGCAATTGATTCTCTTAAGAATAAGCCTTTCAAACAGTTGTATGATATACAGGTCAACGAGATTGGTCTGTCGAAACGAGATTGGGCAGATTGCGGTATCACCTTCAAAACTAAGCTCTGGTTGTAAAAAGCTTGTGTCTTGAGAGCTCTTTTGAATTCTTGTGAGATATGGACCGTGCATCGAAGTAGATGTTGATTTTTTTAAAAAAAGAAATTGTAAAAAGATATAAGCAACTATAATAACCATCGACAAAATTTTAAAGGATTTTTGTAAAATCATTAGAATATTGTGTAAATTCTTGGTACGATACTTTTTCTACCTGGTTTTAATAATTTTCTTACTCTTTTACTTTCTTATCTTACCGTCATTGTAATAGCTATTTCCAATCAAGCTTGATTCAATGCAGAAGACTTCGAAGGCATTGATTTCACTTTTGTAGAGAAATTCAGCTCCCCGAGATACCAGGCGTAGCAACTCATCTCACGAGGTACATGACTTACAGTTTCTTCATATATATTTCCAAGAAACATGGCGTTTCCAGCAACAACAAAGGGTCGTACGAATTGGTAAACTCTTTTTTAAAGAAGATATGTTGTTCTAAATAAGACACGTTCACTTTGATACACGTGAAACCCTTTCAAACTAATAGTAAATGTTCGAGTTACTGAAATCGACACTTTAACTTGGGTATGAGAAATGCTAATATCTGTATGCAATAAAGAACAATACATTGCTAATTCACGATACGGCCTTTCACATTCGAAAAGCAGTTTTTCACTTAACCAAATTTTTTCTAGAAATAGAATCATTGTAATGCAATCAGTAAAAACAAGCCTCAAAACAATTTATCTTCTCTTTGATATGTCATCATTGTGAAACGCCTCACAATATAAACTTACTTGCATACTAAGAAGCTGCAGAGGTGTCAAAAAGTATCTTGTTAAAAAATTGGGAATTATAAAGGAGGAAGTCAAAAGAATAAATAAAATCTTTTGTGGTTACATATTGAGACATCTTCGTGGAAACAATCTCTCATCCTCGAAGAAATTTATGCTACCCTATCAAGCAAAGCCTAAAGAGTCACATACAAAGAAGCAGAAAATGATCGCCAGATAAGCCAGTATACCTGGTCCTTCTCGAGCTGTGAAAAATTGCTTGGTACATTTCCCTAAATTATCTGAAAACCCCGTGCGTAGATTGGTCGGAAAGTATCGCAAAGAACTTCCAAATACCAAAAATAAGCAATCCGTTTTATATGACTCACCAGACATGGAACTACGATAGGAAGAAAACGAAACTGCCCACTATCACTCATCAGAACCGGACGCTAAACTTTATCCTGTGCTTACGTGAAGCGCGCGGCAATATCAATCACCATATTATATATGGCGTATTAATGGGTTTAATTAAATTAGATGTGACAAAGTAAGATTCGTACCTTGATTTTAATATGACCCATGGATGCATTAGCTATCCCTTGTACACATATGAACATGGCTCGAAGAGGTCATGTGGGTTGGAATTCCAACCCAATTGACCTTTAAAAAGGACACCTTCTTCTTCTTCTTCTTCTTCGAGTCTCACGACTTTCATTAGTTATCACATTTGGGAGCTCAAGTAGGTGGCACATTTAACGGCGGCTTTTGTTGGTTCAGCAAGGTTGCCAAAGCTGCAGTTCGGAACTTTACAGCAGAAGAGAAGGTCCTCTATTGTCTGCAGGTTGCCGCATTCGCACAGATCGGTGGAGCTGATCTCGCAGCGTTCAAGAGATGTTTTGCATCTTCCTTGCTGGACTCACAGTCGGATGAGAGTTTTCCATACTGGCCAGTTTACTTCGTTTCCGGCCCAGGTCATAGACACGTTATTTTCATTCATCTAAGGTTCCACTCCTCATGCATGGCTGCAGCCACAGATGTTGTGAGTGACTGAGTGCAGTCCACGCAGCTGCTCCTAGAAGGTAGTCTTTTTCGGGTAGCTTGATGATGGTGGAGGGAGTACCCAGCATCAGCCTCCTGTTTTTTTCACTGATTGCCGTCTTGTATCTTTCATCGGATATCAGGTGGTGCATTGCCTGCAAGTGCGTATAGACAGGGGACAGGAGTGGTCTTTAGACATCCAGTCACTATCTTGCATGTGTTATTTAGTGTTGGGTCGATTTTTCGGGCATGGCAAGATATGGACCAGGTAGAACTGGCATTTTCTGCGCCTGAGAATCAAAAGTCAGGAGAAGTTGTACGGACAGTTTTGGGATCTGCACCCCATTTGCTATTGACGAGTTTGCGTAGCAGGTTGTTCCTTGTTTCCACCTTCCCTCTGAGCTTGGTCACATGTTGTTTGAAAGACAGCGTTCTGTCAAGGGTCACTCCCAAGTGGACTGGGTTCGGGTTATTTTGAACTTGTTGTCCTTTCCAGGAAACACTTAGCTGCCGTCGGGCTCGCCTGTTCTTCAAATGGAAGCTGCAAAGCTGTGTTTTGCTGGGGTTGGGCTTGAGATGGTAAGCTGTATAGTACACTGACATCTCTGTCAGAGCGTCTTGTAGGGTGTTTTCCACATCAGGGAAGCCTCGCTCCTGGGTGCTTATGCATAAGTGATCCGCATATATGAACCTGTTACATGCCAGAGGTTTGGGTTGGTCGTTTATGTATATTTTGAACAAGGTAGGTGCAAGCATGCTTCCTTGTAAATGTCCTTTGCGCTGGCTAAACCAACGACTCCGACGATCATTTAGCACAACATAGAATCTTCGATTCGAGAGCATGAATCGGATAACATTGCACAGCCTAGGACCATTAGTGAAGTGGTACAGCTTGTTGATCATTAGTCTGTGTTGGATGGTGTCATATGCCGCGCTCAGGTCAACAAATGCTGCTCCCGTCACTAATCTGTCCTGAAGACCGTCTTCAATGTGTTGAGTAAGGTTTAGAAGCTGGGTTTCACATGATTTGCCGGCTCTGAAACCTGGGTGATATGGTGTAACTTGTAGCTCTACTATTGGTGTGAGACGCGTTAGTGGAAGTCTTTCGAAAAACTTGGAGCTATGCAGAGCAGTGAGATTGGCCGATATCTCTTTGGAACATCAGGGTATTTGCCAAGTTTGAGGGTTGCAACTACTTCAGCTTTCCTCCATATTGCGGGTATCTGATATGTGCCGAGGCAGTAATTGAACATTTCCAGGAGCAAGTCAGCTGCATTTGGGCCCCAAATCAGAAATTCCGTTAAGATATCATTAGGTCCAGGCGCTTTGCCGGGTTTTAGATCTTTCAAGGCTACAGTCAATTCTTCAGTTGTGAACGGACGTGTTCGCTCTCGTCTTCTCACTACTGCGGCCATTGGTGACAAGTTGACTGCCAACTTGATTTTGTGAGACATTGCACAGCTGCTAAAATAGTTGACACACGTAACTGTTGATATCAAGCTACAGGCAGCGATACAAAACACAGGGTCACCATTTGATTATTTTAATTTCCTCGTTTATTACCAAAACGTGATGAATCATGCTAAGTTGTTGAAAGTTAACTATAACCATTGCCAGACAACAGGTTAGTTTAGACAAACGTTGTAAGACAAACAGCTTGACTTAACTCATGTTCCACACTCCACAGAGGTACGTAGATTATGTCATGCAGTATTGAAAAGATTCCATTTGCCGAGGAAAATTGCTGTGTTTTTGTAGGTAGGGTGGGGGCACACCACAAAAAAAGAACGAATGCGGAAATCTAGATTTAGGATTTAGGACGTCCTGTGACTTCACCTATCTTTGAAAAAGCTAAACTGAAAAAATAAAAAATCACCCAGTTCAATGATGTTCAAGTCACAAATGTGAAACCAAATTTTGTTTCATTTCACCACATAGAAAAAATTGAAGAGAAAGAAGGAATTTGCCAGGAACTTCGTAAAACATGAGGATCAAGTGGAAAAGGAATTTTTATTAAAAGATTTTGATTTTTAATATAAGAAAATCACTTTTTTTATAAGCCCAAACGATTTGAGGAAACTCATTACAGTTATCATGGTTATGTTTTGTTCACCTTATATGCTTAAAATACTGTTTCCTTTCATAAAAATTGCAAAAACACTCGAATTTCAAAGTCGACTCGCACAATTTGTCGTAGGTAAAAACTAAAAATGGACGTGTACTTGAAAAGCGATGTTGAGGATCAGTCCAGGAAAATAAAGATGACATATCAGCTACTGGTAATCTTGCAGAATATCCTACCCTGTTCATCGTTGGTTGTCCAGTATTAATTGTTCACTATTTCATATTTAACATTGTTTAAATTGCCTTTAACGTATAGAGCTCCAACTTGGACCTTCTCATTCTGGCGTCTTTTTAGAGTGTGGGCAACTAATTCACAAATATCTCGCGAGATATGCTGGCAAATGTGTTTGTTAAACGTTTGAGTGGTTTTATTCGCTGATATACATTCTTACTTATTCTAAGTTAGAGCAGCTAGTCTCGCAAGCAATATGTCGCACAAAAGCCACAGTATGAGTTAGAAGGAAAAAAATACAAAAAACTATTAACTCTTACTATGGAATGAAATTACGTATCAAAAATGAACTCGTCAAAAGGTAGAAATCCTTGGCAATTTTTCGACAAGCAATAGCAAATTCCACCCTTCTGTGCAACAGTTTTCTCTACATCACGATGATAGTTTCTAGTGCCTCCAGCATAGTCAAATGTTAGTTCTTCATTTTTGTGTATGTCTTTACAGGCAAAAAGGGCTAACCTGGGCACTGTGGAGTCAATTCTCACAGGATAAATTTCTAAATTTGGTGTGCAGGAATGATTAATAAAGCGCGCAGCATTCCCTTTATGTGTGGCATCGACGTAGGTCACTTGCTCTGAACCACCGAAGTCTTCCTTAACTGCTATAATATAGTTTGCACCAGTACACGTACAGTCTTTAATCCTGGACTTGGCTTCAACCACTGAAATGACCTCTCCAACGTAGTCAGCAACATAACTGCGGCTGTAAACATCGGTTAGCGTTTTCACAGCCCAACCTTTTCGAGTAGTTTTGTACACTTGTAAAGGCGATCGGATTCCGTGTTGTACTAGTCTGTTGCCACAATCTTTGTCACACTGACAGCAAGCATTGCATTCAAAAATGGGATGCGACTGTCTATCTGAAACAAGCAATTGAAATATTAAAAGTAATAAATCACCCTGTAAAAAACAACATTAAATACAACAACAAACCCAGAAAAAAGCAAGTGTTTCCATTTCGATTTTATACAATCTCACAGCAGTGGTGTTAAGGTAAGATGCTATCCCTACGTAAACTACAAAATACTTTCTTTTTACAGCCTTTACTATTGTGCATCATCCAACCTAAAGCTTTTTTAGACAAAGATATTTACTTTTGCTTGAAGTGGTAGCGAAACACCTTAACAATCTGACTCCATTGAAAATATTAACATTGCAAGTCTTTTTGGGTTAGGGTTTATAACTTTTTATATAAACCCTTGTACCATAGTACACAAATAGAAGTAGCTTTGGCTAAATTTTGCCTGCCAATGACAAGATCGTAGTAAACACTTTAAAAAAAAGTCAGTGAAAGTAATAAAGTAATTATACTCAGTATAAGGGTAAATGAAATGAAGTACCCAAATTTTCTTACCCACTCACTATTAAGATAACATTTTCTATCATTCTTGTTGAAAAACTGATTTAGAAACACAATTTAAAACAACGACGTAAAGCAAATTATTAGCAAGAAAATTTGTTTGTCCTTTTTTTCATGAATTTCTTTTTTTGTTCTTTAACACATCGACTGATATTTCTTGTTGAAACTGAAGCTAGTCAGTAGCTTAATATAATTTTACACTATATGCTCTTAAAATTGACTAAAATTAAGAAAACAAAATAATAGGACCTAAAAACGAAAACTCAATTTTAATGCATGTTTTAAGAAGTTAATCGAGTATACATGAGGGAAAAGGGGACTACCATAACCAATAAAAGTCTCATTGTACAAACAGATTTCACCAGTAAGTAAAAAAAAACAAAATCAAAAACATCTGACGTGCTATGACGATGTCTATGTCAGTTTTAGGCTTCATGCCCCGCTCCAGTTGGAAGTAAATTGAAGCTGATTTTAACTGACAACTACAAATTAAACGTCAAATTTAGGGCAGAGCAACGATTTATAACACGTTATCTACAATTTGGTTTAAACGTCAAATAAACTGTNCATAAAGTGTCTTAAATTAGAACAGCAGGACAGTACACGCTGGATACTTACATTCCGAAATCTGCCTGCTTTGAAATAAAATCGTAAAACGTAACAAAATTGGATTCGGCCTTAATTACTACAGTTTGAAAATCATACCAATTTTTCGTTCAGAAAGCAAAATAATAGGACCTAAAAACGAAAACTCAATTTTAATGCATGTTTTAAGAAGTTAATCGAGTATACATGAGGGAAAAGGGGACTACCATAACCAATAAAAGTCTCATTGTACAAACAGATTTCACCAGTAAGTAAAAAAAAACAAAATCAAAAACATCTGACGTGCTATGACGATGTCTATGTCAGTTTTAGGCTTCATGCCCCGCTCCAGTTGGAAGTAAATTGAAGCTGATTTTAACTGACAACTACAAATTAAACGTCAAATTTAGGGCAGAGCAACGATTTATAACACGTTATCTACAATTTGGTTTAAACGTCAAATAAACTGTTTGTCTATAGACACATTCAACAAATTGATATCAGTGTTGAATGGTGGAATTCGCAAGAAATTGAAAAAGAAGCTGGCGAAGCCCCTAATGTAAAGTATTGTGATGTATGCACGTGAAACCTGGACCCTGAGGAAATCAGTCACTGAAAGGCTGGAGGCATTTGAAATAAGAGTGTGGAGAAGAATGGAGAAAGTAAAATGGACCGACCAACTAAGTGACACGGAAGTCCTCAGATGAGTAAATGAAACGCCTCAACTACTGGCAGTGATCAGAAAAATAAAGATGCGACGGATTGGCCATATGCTATGGCATGACGGCTTGTTACGAGCAGTCCTTGAAGGAAAAAGACCTACAGGAAGGAAGAGGATGATGTTGGGCGACATCAAGAATGGAGTGAATTCGCAGAGATGAAGAGAAAAGCAGAAGGCCGACAGGTGTGGAGAAAAAGTCATGAAAAACCCGGCTAGCAGTCAGATAACCTGATGATGATGATGGGCGGGGCAACTAAAGGAACTGACAAAAATTCTTGAGTCATCGAAAAAGTGAGATTTCAGGCTGACTACAACCTCCTCACATGCGTATCCAGCTATAAGCCGATGATCCGCAGCCTCTGGTTTGCTCCGCTGCGGGGAACAAATAAGCAACATCTAAGAAGAACAAATTGCTTCTACTCCTTCTTCTTCTTCTTCTTCTTCATGTTCCTTGTCTTTCGACGTTGAATGACACAGTAACCCTTCACTTGTCTCTGTCCTTTGCTATTCTGACTACCCATGCACAATGCATAAAAGTCCACTCCTCAATGTTGTCATACCAACTCGTCCTTCGACCTCTGCCTTTTTTTCCATCGATGTATCCCTCTAACACTGTTCTGTAAATGTTATTTTGCCGTATCTAATTCCCAAAATATGTTTGTTTGCTTTTTCCATTCATTCTTTGAAGCACACTTCTCATTTGTTACTTTCTCTGTACATGATAGTTTCAGCATATCGGTGTGTGACCACATCTTAACTAATTTAAAGTGTTGTTACAGCAGCCCATGTCTTAATTCCATAAAGTACCGTACTCCAAACTAGCATTTCCGAATTTTCTTTCTTGTTTCAAGATTGATGTTGGAATTTGTTAATGTTGACTTCATTTTATAACATGTTCCGCAGAGTATTGAGGTTCGACAGGACTTCTTTTTCACATTCAACATCATCTGTCAATATTTGGCCTAGAATTACAAATGAGTCTAAAGATATATAATTTTATATACTAACATAGGATTTTTCTTCATTTAACACAGTTGCCCTTATGTACTTTATGCAATATTTCTTGCAATTGCTCAGGTGTTTCAGCAATAAAAACCATCCATCGGCATACCTCAGATTATTGATATTACGTCCACCTATTTTTTTCCCATCCTTACTTTCTATTGCTCTGAGTATCATCTCTGTGTAGAGCTTAAAAAGGGCAGAGGGAAAAACACACCCTTGTTTTACTCCTCGTTTCATTATCACTATATTATAAAGACCATTTTTTAGTTTCACAAAGGCTTTTTGAACGCAGTATAGCTTTCTTATAAATTTCACACCCCTAAGTGGCAGCGCAACTTTTATATGGTTTTCAATCATTCTTTGGTTGTTCATTCGATTGAATGCTTTATCGTAGTCTATGAAGCAGACATATACCTTTCTGTTTATTGCCAGGTTATCTCTCACATAGTTTTCATAAAAAATATCCCTTCACAAGTCCCTTTTTCTTTCACAACACCGCTCTGCATATCATTCATTTCCTTCTCTATTCGTTATTTTTTTCTTTTCATATAACACATAGTATTTGTTTCAGAATGTAGACCATTAGACTAATTCTTCTGAATTCTTTGCATGCGTTGGTCTTTCACTCTTTGAAGATTTTTACAAAGATTGATTCATTCATGTCTGCAAGTATTGTTGCAACATAATATACAAGGTTGAAGTACTTGGTGAGTAATGTGGCATTAGTTTCATTTAAGGCTTTAAGCATTTCTGTGTTGATTTTATCCACCCCATGACTTGTTTTATGCACTGTATGGCTTCTGTTATCTCTGGTTTTAGCATGCATGTTCTTCCCCAGTTAATTATGATAAAATTATCATATGTAAATCCCTGTCGTCATTAAAAAGTTCAAATACATATTCTTGCCATCTTTTCTTGAAGTAATGTTCATTAAAAAGGATGTCTTTTTTTATCTTTAATACATCCACTTACATTTTTCTTTAGTGCCCGTTATTTCTTTTATTTTTCATACATTTCTTGCTGTCTGATCATTGCTTCAAGTCTATTCATTTCATCGCATTTGTTGTTCCAACATTTCTTTTCAGCTTCTTTACACTTTCTAGATATCTCAAGAACAAAATTTGCATAGAGTAGATCACAAGTTTTCACATTCTTTCTGTTATCCATCATGTTTCAAACCCACGTTCTTTTAGCATATATCAGTCAAGACGTTTTAAGCTCCTATCTTTGAATGATGTATANTTGTGTCGATTTTTTCCACCCCATTACTTGTTTTATGCACTGTATGGCGTCTGTTATCGCTGGTTTTAGCATGCATGTTCTTCCCCAGTTAATTATGATAAAATTATCATATGTAAATCCCTGTCGTCATTAAAAAGTTCAAATACATATTCTTGCCATCTTTTCTTGAAGTAATGTTCATTAAAAAGGATGTCTTTTTTTATCTTTAATACATCCACTTACATTTTTCTTTAGTGCCCGTTATTTCTTTTATTTTTCATACATTTCTTGCTGTCTGATCATTGCTTCAAGTCTATTCATTTCATCGCATTTGTTGTTCCAACATTTCTTTTCAGCTTCTTTACACTTTCTAGATATCTCAAGAACAAAATTTGCATAGAGTAGATCACAAGTTTTCACATTCTTTCTGTTATCCATCATGTTTCAAACCCACGTTCTTTTAGCATATATCAGTCAAGACGTTTTAAGCTCCTATCTTTGAATGATGTATAGGTCTCTTTAAGACCTTTAACTAACAAATGAATAAAGAGCATGTATAGTAGTGTATAATCAGATGGGTAAATAATAGCATTTCTGAACTCACTGGGCCACAATAACTTAAGTAAGAGAACCGGGTGCATTTTCAAAAAATATTGTTTTTCAGTATAATTGGAGTTTTGAATCCAAGACTTTTTAGAAAATCTCTATTTCATTAAAAAAAATTTAAATAAAAAAGAATTTCCACTGCTTTGTTTTGATCAGGACAAGTCACATAACATGAAGTAAATTTTTTCTCCAAAAAAAACCGTTTCCTATTACTAGGATTTTCATGGTTGCAGAAAATGCAAATAATTTTGACACTTTTGGCTTTAAACTTGCTTATCACCATGATCATTAATTAAACACTATCTGATGCTATGATGACACTACCTGGCATGCTATCTTTACGAAAAGTAACCTTAAAAAAGGATGAAATAAAGGCCACCATATATAATATTCTTTCTGTAATGATTAAAAACTATGCAAAACACAGAGCCACCAAGTATAAGGAATTGTGAATCGAAAGGAGAAAAGAAAAGAAAAGAAGAAAAACCAAAGTTTAGGCAAGAGATAAGAGTTGACTTAAAATGATCCAAGTCATATGATAGAGGAAAACACTCAGAAGCCAATGAGTTCCAAAACCTGGCTGTCTGAGGGGAAAAAATCCAGATTCATAAAAAGATTTATTACAACGAGGAGCGACAACTATATAAGTATGAAGTCGTTAACAAAAATGACTCATAAGGGATGCAATAAACTGAGCTGGTGCCAACGAGAAAAGTTCGCTGGCACCAGCCCAGTTGATCAGAACACTTCCCATGACAACATTCCTGACACATATGTCTTTTGCAGAGCCATTCTGCTCTAATTTTACCAGAGGGCGTGAAACATATTGAAAAACTGAGACCTATGTCAAAAGGAATGACGAATTGCCGTAGATTGTATCGGGTGACCACAATGAAGTAATGAAGTAATATCCATAAAATCTAAACCTCTAGAAAAAAAACCCAATATGGAAAGGCATCCCTCAAAATGATGTCATAAGAAAAGAAAACCAGATGTATGTATGTATGTATGTATTTATTCGCCACTAACAAAAAAATACAAATGTTCAAAGGTAAATGGTAAAAACCTAATACATGATGTTATCCAAAATAGTTAAAAAATAAGACTAAACAGAAACAAAAAAGAACGAAACAAACAAGCGGGACGGTAATCTAGAGAAACGGTGGCAGGGGTAGCATAATACAGATCATGAAGACCTTATTTTCATTATGGCCCCTTGTAACGTAAATGGACATGTAACATATAACAGTGGACAGACATTGAGTAGCCCTATATCTATAACAATCTACGATTACCCAATGGAAACAATATCAATAACCGTGCTGTAAAGAAAATAGAATATTTAGTAATACACGTAGATATCGCTCTCTTTCTTCTGGAGCTTTTCAAAGAAAATGTTTTTGATGTTGTGCTTAAAAGAGTTAGTATTTGAACTTAATTTAATGTGCGACGGTAACCTATTCCATAATTTGGGACCCAGATATGATAGAGCTTTTTGGCCATCGTTACTACTTCGGAAGGGTATTTGAAGTTTGNTTTTCCCCATCCTTACTTTCTATTGCTCTGAGTATCATCTCTGTGTAGAGCTTAAAAAGGGCAGAGGGAAAAACACACCCTTGTTTTACTCCTCGTTTCATTATCACTATATTATAAAGACCATTTTTTAGTTTCACAAAGGCTTTTTGAACGCAGTATAGCTTTCTTATAAATTTCACACCCCTAAGTGGCAGCGCAACTTTTATATGGTTTTCAATCATTCTTTGGTTGTTCATTCGATTGAATGCTTTATCGTAGTCTATGAAGCAGACATATACCTTTCTGTTTATTGCCAGGTTATCTCTCACATAGTTTTCATAAAAAATATCCCTTCACAAGTCCCTTTTTCTTTCACAACACCGCTCTGCATATCATTCATTTCCTTCTCTATTCGTTATTTTTTTCTTTTCATATAACACATAGTATTTGTTTCAGAATGTAGACCATTAGACTAATTCTTCTGAATTCTTTGCATGCGTTGGTCTTTCACTCTTTGAAGATTTTTACAAAGATTGATTCATTCATGTCTGCAAGTATTGTTGCAACATAATATACAAGGTTGAAGTACTTGGTGAGTAATGTGGCATTAGTTTCATTTAAGGCTTTAAGCATTTCTGTGTTGATTTTATCCACCCCATGACTTGTTTTATGCACTGTATGGCTTCTGTTATCTCTGGTTTTAGCATGCATGTTCTTCCCCAGTTAATTATGATAAAATTATCATATGTAAATCCCTGTCGTCATTAAAAAGTTCAAATACATATTCTTGCCATCTTTTCTTGAAGTAATGTTCATTAAAAAGGATGTCTTTTTTTATCTTTAATACATCCACTTACATTTTTCTTTAGTGCCCGTTATTTCTTTTATTTTTCATACATTTCTTGCTGTCTGATCATTGCTTCAAGTCTATTCATTTCATCGCATTTGTTGTTCCAACATTTCTTTTCAGCTTCTTTACACTTTCTAGATATCTCAAGAACAAAATTTGCATAGAGTAGATCACAAGTTTTCACATTCTTTCTGTTATCCATCATGTTTCAAACCCACGTTCTTTTAGCATATATCAGTCAAGACGTTTTAAGCTCCTATCATTGAATGATGTATAGGTCTCTTTAAGACCTTTAACTAACAAATGAATAAAGAGCATGTATAGTAGTGTATAATCAGATGGGTAAATAATAGCATTTCTGAACTCACTGGGCCACAATATCTTAAGTAAGAGAACCGGGTGCATTTTCAAAAAATATTGTTTTTCAGTATAATTGGAGTTTTGAATCCAAGACT
The DNA here is from genome assembly GCA_003991215.1 of Morbakka virulenta. Taxonomy (NCBI): domain Eukaryota; kingdom Metazoa; phylum Cnidaria; class Cubozoa; order Carybdeida; family Carukiidae; genus Morbakka; species Morbakka virulenta. The sequence continues at coordinate 279,797 of RDPX01000471.1, forward strand.
TTTTAGAAAATCTCTATTTCATTAAAAAAAATTTAAATAAAAAAGAATTTCCACTGCTTTGTTTTGATCAGGACAAGTCACATAACATGAAGTAAATTTTTTCTCCAAAAAAAACCGTTTCCTATTACTAGGATTTTCATGGTTGCAGAAAATGCAAATAATTTTGACACTTTTGGCTTTAAACTTGCTTATCACCATGATCATTAATTAAACACTATCTGATGCTATGATGACACTACCTGGCATGCTATCTTTACGAAAAGTAACCTTAAAAAAGGATGAAATAAAGGCCACCATATATAATATTCTTTCTGTAATGATTAAAAACTATGCAAAACACAGAGCCACCAAGTATAAGGAATTGTGAATCGAAAGGAGAAAAGAAAAGAAAAGAAGAAAAACCAAAGTTTAGGCAAGAGATAAGAGTTGACTTAAAATGATCCAAGTCATATGATAGAGGAAAACACTCAGAAGCCAATGAGTTCCAAAACCTGGCTGTCTGAGGGGAAAAAATCCAGATTCATAAAAAGATTTATTACAACGAGGAGCGACAACTATATAAGTATGAAGTCGTTAACAAAAATGATTCATAAGGGATGCAATAAACTGAGCTGGTGCCAACGAGAAAAGTTCGCTGGCACCAGCCCAGTTGATCAGAACACTTCCCATGACAACATTCCTGACACATATGTCTTTTGCAGAGCCATTCTGCTCTAATTTTACCAGAGGGCGTGAAACATATTGAAAAACTGAGACCTATGTCAAAAGGAATGACGAATTGCCGTAGATTGTATCGGGTGACCACAATGAAGTAATGAAGTAATATCCATAAAATCTAAACCTCTAGAAAAAAAACCCAATATGGAAAGGCATCCCTCAAAATGATGTCATAAGAAAAGAAAACCAGATACAATTTTCAAAAGAAACATTCTTACCTACCTTTTAATAATAAAAACTAAATGATTTCACTTCTGTCTGATTACCTAGAGATGACTAAATTGTACATATCAGCCGATTATGAGATTATGTCGACCTCTTTGAAAGAAGCAATGTCATTTACAAGCCATGTTGCTGGTGATGTATTGCTGTTATGCTTTTATACCGGTGGATAGGCGGTTTTCATGAATTTTCTCCACAACCGATTAAAGAAACCTTGACGTTTTAGACGCTAGTCATCAAGTAAATGATTCCAATGGATAGTTTTTGTTCGTTAACGTATTTTTAGGCTTCAATTTAACTGGATTTGTATCAGGGCTATGGGAAAAACTCTTAAAATTGTTTCAAAAACTGACGGTGATTCAATCTCCTTTTTTTTCAAATTTCATAGATTACGAAGTCCCAGGACCATAGAACTGGCTTTCTACTAGGGCAATGGCAAAAACTCTTTCAAAAACTTACGGTGAAACAATCTGTTCTAATTTTTTTTCAAAACTATGCAGATTAACAGCTTTTCTGAAGAAATAGTCAAATCTACCAATATTTTAAGTAAAAACATTAAATAACCTATATACTCTTTTATTTTTATTTCATTATAAAATCATATGATCAGCCTCGTTGTTAAGGTATGTGTCTTTGCTTGTCTTTGCATGTGATTACATTTGTGTACCTCAACGATTTAGGTATTTCTTAATTTAATATTCATGCCCAGAATCTATTCTCCCTCTACAATATTGGTCCCCTGCCAATGTTTTTAAATCACTACCATTCACGCTGATAATACAAGTAAATAATCTGACTTAAATGCCCATCACTCTTTATTGGAATGTTTGAAATTTGATCTTGAATTCGATCTTTAGCCTTTTAAGAAAGTCGTACTTAGGCCTGGATAACTCTGTCCTACCTTCACCGACTCGCTATTTACAACATCATCATTACAATGATTTTGTAGCTCCATGATTAAGGCAGCCTTTCTACGATTGCACCTTCTTCCAACGAACTGCCTAACCTCTGAATTTTCTTTCGACCAATTGTTCTTCGCCTTCCTTTGGCCTAGACCCTTCCTAGTCTAAAACAAAATGATTTCTCTTGTCTTAAATGTTTCTTCCTTTTGAGTCTGTTTACATTTATTACATCACAAAACTCGTTATTTCAGATCTTTTACTTTAAAAATGCAGCAATTTAACCCTTTTGCCCACACTAATGATCAATAAACTTAATAACGATAACAACAACAAATTTTTCAATACCTGATATTTTATTTTCTTTCAGAAGATTTCCCATTGAATCATAATTCCCTATTGCATCCAAAAGGCAGTAGCATTTATCAGAATGGCATTCAGTTTCACAGGAGCATCCAATAAATATAAGGTTCATATTCTCCTTTACATCTTCTTGAAGTTCATTGTCTCTTATGTACTATAATAAAAAGTAAAGTACAAATATAATTCAATTCTGTTTAACTGAGTACTGCAGTCATAAACAGAGATAAACAGAGACTGTGACACCTACTAGTGTTTTGCAGCCAGCAGCTCCACATTGGGATCCAACATGTCTTCAGAGGGAAGGGGGGGGCAAAAGAAGTATAAAAAGGCTGAATTTGGAGCATTCTCCAGCACCCAACCACAATAAGTTCAAAATATGTGCCACACCCACAACAATAATCAAAACCCATTTGCCATCCACAGCAATGGTACAAGTCTTTCAAACAAATGTGACCCGAATGAAGGTCCTTATTTTAGCATCTTCTTTCTGAGCACAAACTAGGTCGACCAGACACGTTCAGACAAGTTAGACGAGCAAAGTTGCTTTGGAATCTCCGATTTGTAAAACCACGAAAATAAAAGACAATAGGATTATGCCTATTTATATAGGTTCGACAAAACGATTTGTGATATGTTTTAATAATAACAACATCGATAAAGAAATCTTTGTACAGCAAGAACATTTGCATACAACCATTTAATGGACCATCATGATTACCTGGATTTAAGTTTCTTATAACCATTTTATGTAAACCAGCAGAAGCCCTCTTATTGCAGAATACTGTACTAGAATGCGAACTTGATCAGCCCCTGATCAGCCCCGAACACACTTGCTCTAGGGACAAAAAAATTCCGTCCCAGACACATTCAATCCCAAAGATGTGCTTGCTGAACTCGACGGTTTTTCGAAAGCTAACAAAGTGAGCAACCAAGTCATCGCCAACATCAATGTTAAGACACTTACATACATAAAAAAGTGGAAGAAGATCAAATCATCACGTAGCATCACATTGACGAAACGATACTTGAAGGAAAATAACTTGTTAGCAGTTCGTTTTGACAAAAAAAAGGAATCTGGGTGATGAAAAAAGATGCATACCACACGAAACCAAACGCGATTCTGCAGCTGTCTTATTTGAAAAAGTAACATACACCAGAAAGAGCGCTTTGAATTCCATCCTGATATGAGAAAAAACGGTCAAATTGATGAGAAGTTATACAAGAAACTGAGACCCTCAGGCTATCAACCACCTCGTTTATACGGTCTCGCCAAAGTACACAAAAATAACATTCCTGTTCGCCCTGTCTTGTCAATGCCTGGATCAGCATACCATCCGATTGCAGAACAAGTAGCATAATGGCGTGAGATCGTACCCGAATGCAATATTAATTCCTCAACGAAGATGATCAGTGACAAACTGAAACATATTGAGCTTGCGGAGGATGAGGAACTAGTAAGCTTTGACATCTCATCCCAATACACCAATGTACCAGAGATGGAATTTATCAAAGCGTGTGCAGACTTACTTTTTCGGGACAATATGAAACAACCACCTGTAATCAAATCAACTTCCATTGAACTTGCCAAAATTGCGTCGTGCAATGTAATAATGTCAACACATGATGGGTTCTACAAACAAACAGATGGATAAGCAATGGGCAGTCCACCTGCACCACACCTTGCCAATGGTTAGATGTCCAAATTCGACCAACAAATCCAAGATAATGCCAGAGTATTTATGAGATACATGGACGACATCACGCGGGAGAGTTTCTGACAGTGTAAAAGCTGACTTGAAACCTGTAATATGGAGGAAATTATTTAGTTGTAAGAGTATTAAAACAGGATTCAATCCTTCAGTTGTTATAATTTCTACTACTGCTATTAATGAAAGTCCTGTATAAAAACTTTAAAAAAGTATAAAATCCAAACGAATAAAAGATTACCAAAAACCTTCTTAAAGGCTACAAGACTACAAACAAAAGAACTACAAAGTTTGATTTAACAATTGACTAAATAAGAAAAATACTCAGAAGAAAAATTATATTGAATGCAACTATACTTTTGAACTTTTTCACGTTGCTCCAAAAAGCAGACAAGGAAATCAGATTGCTTGACCTCAATGGGCAGAGAGCTAAAAACTCAAACAGGGGGCTTCTTCTCCCTTGTTTTTCAAACAAGTTATTTAACAACGAAGACCACATCCACTGTTCCATGACCAGGCCTGAAGCCATAACAGGTTTCTTTTAATTTTGTGTTTATTCTTTCTTTCTTTCTGATTAGAACTATTCTTAGAAATATTTTTCCCAAACTAGATGGTAGTACAATGGCTTTAGTTTTCTCTAATTAGTTTATTCCATTTTTGTAAGTTGTGGAAGAAGTCTGACAGAGTTTTGTTCTGGATTAAAGCAATATTGAAAAGTTTCTGTCCATTTCAGTTATTTTATCTCCTACCGCAATTGTCACTTCCAACCTAATATTGCAGATATCAGGTGCCTTTTCCCTTTTCAATTTATAAGTAGCATATGTTACTTCTTTAAAATCTATGTTGGGTTCAATATTTTCAAATACCACAGTATTGGGTTCAGGATGTCCAGGCAGAAATTCAGAAGCTTTTATCCAGATATTTCCTCTTTTGTGTTTTCATTCGTATTTTAAACTCTTTGTTCAGTAGTCCATATTCTCCTATTTTACATAAAGATGGGGGTCTTGAAAAAGTTCCAATCTGTTTGCCTAATGCCTTTACATTTTCTCGTTAATTCAATAGGAGCTCGTCTACCACTGCTACCTCAGCATCACAAAATTAAAAATTTGGATCATTAACAATGCAGTAATTTTCTGCTCCTCCACAGTTCAGCATCCTGGACAATCTCAGCATGGGGGTTGCAGAGTATTGATAAAACCAGAGTGCAGTAGATTAATTTAATTCTGATCACTACATGAATTTAAATATTTGTTTTAATGTCTTCAGAGATCATACCTTATCTTACCTAGGTCATGAACAACCAGGTGCAAACAAGAATTGACCATCGCACTGTATCAACTTTTGTGAAACATAGCCTCTGCACAACAAAAGTGGCTAGTAAAAAGAGGTTGTTCTGGTCCTCAGTGACAACTGACTCCGAACTTGCCTCCAAGATTGACACTAATGTAGTAATGAAATTTGACCGCCTTCCTGTAGAAGAGCAAAATTACACATCTTTTATCAAGATTGCAGATGATGTTGGAACAGACCACCTCCCACCTAGGCCTCATCCTCCAAGACCTGTTAGTGCCCACCCTTTGGTAATTACAGCTCGCCAAGCAACCATACATGCCTCAATAAGCCAAATTCAATCTACACAGAATCATCTTTGCAGGACATTTGACTTCTACAAAGATAAGTGCATTAATGAAATCCTCAGTACCTTTGAATCTGCAGTCACCTGTTCAGCTCTCCAGTACGGGTGGGAACTTGTAAAGAAACTCACTGGTAAAAAGTCAAGTAATCTCATTTACATTGAAGGAGATTAGGAGATCAATAGCCTGTTGGAATATGTCTTGTGCACATGAAATACCCAGAGTACAACTGTTCCTTTTGCTTCTGTCCCTACAGCTAGGTTTTTCCACTTTAATTCACTTGCATTAAAATATATCTTATAATTATAACAATAGTGTATCTAATTATCAGTAATGGTGTTGACATCCAACATCACAATTACACTGATTGAGTATTTCCCCTTTCCATTATCTATTAAATAGTAAACAGTATTTTTATTTTGTACCAGGCAAACACATGCAGCTAGCACTTGATGCTTTGCATGACTATAGATGGGCAACAGAAATAAGTTTCCTTACCCTTGTACACTAATCTGGCACATATAAAATTTTCTGTCAAATCTTTCCATTTACTGTGCTGTGTTTTTCAAAAAATGTGGTTGAAAGCCTAAGCAACTACAATAGAAACTGAGTGACAAAAAAGTGGGTTGGCAATAATAAGCTTCCAAAGGGGGTAACTTAAATATGCAATGGTACACTTTGATAAGATTTACCTTAAAATCTGGTATTCTTTCGTTATCAACATTATTAACACATGATATAGCAACCTTCTCTGCACCTTTTGTAATATCCTCAGTGAAAAAGTAATGGTTGTTTTCCATTTGTATTGAACTATTTATCCAATTAATGAATTACCAAACTGAAAACTGCAATGCTAGTGGGGAAAAAGAGAAAGGGAAAATAAAAATATAACAAACTTTCATAACAATAACTCATTCCAAATGCCTTCAAATGACATTTAAATTCTTCCAAAACAAATAGTACCACAAAAATAAATGTATTATTAAATTTTTATTTACAGAGGTGTACAATTTGTTCTACTGTAGTTTTTATTGTAGTTTTCATATGTGTCTCCAATAAGGAGAAATGTCTTTCCATCCCATGTGAAAAGATCAACAGCAATAGTGTGCCAAGGATGAGGTGCAGCATCATGTGAATAGAAGGGTTCCTTGGGTTGTGCTGTTTGAAATTTTTGACAAGTAGAGCAGTGCTGAATCATATTTTCTATGTCTTTGTTACGGTTGACCCAAAAGACAGCAGTGCAAGCAAGTAATTTGGATTTCTGTATGCCCTCATGAGCAGAATGTAGTTGCTGGAGAACAGCCTTTTGCATAGAGGAAGGTATAATTACATGGCTGCCTTTGAGTGTGATTCCATCATGGATACCAATTTCATCTCTGTAGTTCCAAAGGGGTTACAGAGCATTTGGGCAGTCAGCTTGAAGTATAGGCCTTTCATGATGACTTCTATTAAGGCAGTAAGAATAGGACCACTAGCAGTAGCTTGTTGAAACTCTTTGATATGTGATAGTGATGCATTTAGTAAAGTATGAAAGTGATGAACATCAACATCGATTTCTGAGATGTGGTCATCTTTGAGTGGAGAAACTCTGGAAAATGCATCAGCAATTGGAACATCCTTGCCTGGGGATATACTACTGAAAAGTTGTACTTATGTGTTCTTAGAAGCATATGCAAGAGACGAGGTTGAGCATTAGCTAGATTTTTAATACTTTAGCTTGGAGAGGTTTATGGATGGTGTGGATGACATCTCTGCCATATACATAATAATGGAAATGCTCAAGGCCATAGATAACTGCTAGTAGTTCTTGCTCAATATTGAAGTAATGGGACTCTGTTTTTTGTAAGGGCTTTACTTGCAAATGAGATAGGCACATCATTCTGAAGCAAAGCTGCACCAAGTCCACATCCTGATGCATCTACTTGGAGAACTAATTCCTAATATGGATTGCAGTGGTGTAAAGCAGTACAATTACTGGTGTCCTCTTTTATAGCTTGAAAAGCTTTGTCATGGGAAGGGCTCCATGAAAAGTCATAGTAGTCCTTTTTAAGGAGTGCACGAAGAGGTGCTGTAAGATTAGCAAGGTTTGGAGAAAATCAATGTAAATAATTAACAAGGCCTAGGAATGACATGAGCTGTTTATTGTCCTGAGGGGGCTGCATGTTCTGAATAGCAGAAAGCTTCTTTGGGTCTGGGCATACTCCATCCTTACCAATGAGGTGACCAAAGAATGGGATTTCATGTACTCTGACGATAAGTTTATCAGGGTTAAATCTTGGTCCCTTAGTTCGTGCACAATCGAATACTGCTTTAAGGGCACCATCGTGATCATGACCATTGGTGAATCCAACAATGACTAGGTCATCAGCTATGCCAAGGACATTTTTGATGTTTCCAAAGGTTTTATCAATAGCCTGTTGGAATATATCTTGTGCACATGAAATACCCATAGGCATTTGGTTAAACCAATATCAGCCAAATGGAGTATTAAATGTGGTCAGATTTGCACTGTCCTCATCAAGTTTTAAGTTCCAATAGCCAGATCGGCCATCTAAGATTAAGAACCATTTGGCACCATGCAGCTTGCTGAGAATATCATCAAATGTGGGTGTGACATAATTGGGTCTTTTAATTGCTCTGTTGTGGTCACAAGGATCGAGGCAGAGGCAAAGTTTCCCATTGTGCTTAGTCACACAAACACAACTATTTACCCACTCAGTTGGGTGAGATACAGGTGATAAAATTTCCTGGCTGACAAGTGAGTCGAGTTCTTCTTTGAGGGAATCTTCAAAAGCCACAATGATTCTTCTTGGTGGATGTATTACTGGCTGCACATCACTGTTTACTGTGATGGGAAATGTACCTTCAAAACATCCAATGCCCTCAAATACATCTTTGTATTTGTTTAGGATTTGGTCTCTAGTTAAAGGAGTATTTCCATGTGTTTTGATGTGAAAATTTAAGGAAACCAAATTCATATTTCTACATGTTGGCAAGCCAAGGAGAACAGTACCATCGGTTTCTGTGATGTAAAAATCAGCAGTGGTAAATTTGTCATTGTGCTTGACACCAAAGGTGCAAGTTCCATACTGTCTGACTTGAGTACCTCCATAGGCAATTATTTGTACTTTGCTGCAGTAACAAGAAAAGTAAAAGAAACAGTCCATTCCCTACATAGAAAAAAATGGTGGTGGTGTTTTCATATCTATCAATGAAAATCATGAAGCATAAGCAGTAGAAAATAGTAACAACAAATGCAAATAAATTGGGTATATATTGGATAGAAATGCAAACTGAGGCCAAAGGCCAAAAACATAATAACTGGTTCCTTCTATTGACCACCCAACAAAAACACTGAGTCATTAGAACAACTCAATAAATATCTACCCAACATCAGCAAAAAAAGTAAAGATAATGTTATTATATTAGCAAGAGATTTTAAAACTAACTCATTAGATAAACTTCAAGAAAGGTCAAAACCATGTGCAAAAATTTAATGAAATGAAAGATTAAATTTTTATCATTGGAAAACTTAAAAATATAGAAAAACCAAAAGTAGTAAGCAAGTGTTTAAATACAAATTGTACACTAGAATGTAAAGAAATCTTGAAAAAAAAGAATTGTATGATTAAAGATCTTGCACTCTAGTCAGCCACGACTTTAATATTTTCTAATTTTCTTTTAGGATGTTAACCTTTATTAACATATATTCTTAAACGTAATTTTTGTAGTCCTGCCCTGGGTTTTAGGTGGAATAATTAGTGATCAAACTGAGAATTTTGTAAAAATGCATTTCAAAACTCCAAAAATATCCAAATTTGCCAGATTCATATTTGTAGAAATAAAGTCCACCATATGATATTGAATTTGTTGGGTTCTAATATTATATATATTTATTACTGTAAGCATTATTAGCAAAATTAATGTTCATAAATGCCACTTTCTAAAGAGAGCACTGAAAATTGTGGAAAGCACCCAATAAATTCAGCTGCCAGAGTTAAAATAATTAATAAATAAACTTTGTGCAAATTTTCGCAGATGCAGTGCACATCAGACCAAACATGAGAGTACAACTACTGTACTGATATCTACAAGAATTTATTTGTTCCAAAAACCTAAAAAACTGGAGCACCTTAGGTCCTAGAAAGTGCAATAAATTGTACAACCACAACTACATTTAAAACACTTCTACACCAGGACTATTCTCAGCAGAACTGGCAACATCATTGGGTATACACAATTTCCTCGATAACTCTTGCTAATTAAGTGAGCAACTTTCGAGAATCGTACATAATGCGCATAAAATTAAAATGTTAAAGATTGGTCATCTATTAAAAATTAAATATACTTTAAAACTGCTTAACTTTCCTTTTCAAACATTACCTTCCAGTAGGATAAATATCAAGGTCAAGTAAGTCTTCAAAGTATTCAAGTCTTCATCACAGCTTCTCCTTGGTTGATTTTGAGGAAAACAAATGGGCAGTTCAGCCTCTTCTTCAACATACTGTAACCTTGTGTTTTTCTTTGAAGGTGAGGCTGGATCTAATTCCAATCCAGGGTCCAAAGATGGAAACAGGTCAAGCTGTGACTGGTCTATCAAGCAGACAGTAGATATATCAACTGCTGAAGAAACGGTTCTTGTTGTCTATTCAACCCCCATCCCCACAAAGATTAGTCAAAGTCTTCATATTTGAGGTAATCTATCTGACATGTGACGGTGCGTTCCGTTTTATCGTTTATTACGCTCTTTCGCCGATTTCCATGATCTTTCAATGCTTTGCGTGTATGCTCCAGTTACAGGATCAACGAAATTCATACTTTGGTTCACGGTCAAGTGTTTGAACCCCATACCCTGCATCACTGCTACGCCACCGTATGCTCACTAGAGGTCCGATGTAACGGTGGTTCCTGGATGTATTGATGCCTGAATAATCGGGAGTAAAGTTGCTGCGCTGCGGTCAGGAACAGCATACATGAAGCACTCTTCAGTCTCTCGACACCATCCACCAAAAACCCATTGTTGGGCAAACAAACGTCCTTGATTGTTCTTCCGTCTGGAAAAAAGCGATTCGTCTATTTCCACTGTTATTTTTGGACCACCAATAGTTATGGGATTAGCAAGAAGGTCCACACTTCTTGTAGATAGTTATTAAAATCAATCGTGGCGTTCTTTCCTATCCCAAGTTCTTCCTTCGCAATAGTAATTTTTGTATATTCTTTAGACCAGCAGTATATAAATAAAATTATGTCTCTGTAAGGTAGTTTTGAGCCTTCCAACCAAGTATCCTTTCGCATGGGAAATTCCGTTCGACAATCAGGTGAGCGGCAGTTCCATCTGTTGCCTTTAACCCTTAATTGTAGTGTCACATCATGACCATTTACAGAAACTCTGGGATCCTGTAGAATTCCTCCAGCTTCCCTCAATGCGGAGGAAGCCTGGTACTCCTTCAAGACAGTCCTCTTAAATACCCCTAGAGAAATGTGTGGAACAAAGAGAGACAGGGGCAGAAACAAGAAGGCTACAGCTTGGTGAAACCAAGAGGTGAAGAAAACCATCAAAGAAAAGAAGCTAAATAGAGCATGGATCAGTACTAAGATAGATAGGAGAGAACTATATCAATTATACAATTGCAAGAAGACACAGCAAACATGTTGTGAAAACCTCTAAAGACATCATGGATCTTCTGTTGAGGAAAGCTAAGTGAAATCTGCAAGACCTTCCAAAAAAATTCTTTAAAAGAGAGATGGATGGCATTGAGACTAAGAGGAAAGTTATTTAGCCCAATAAAAGTAGTAAATGATGCAAATAGAGAACCTCTGCACAAAGAAAACAAAATTCTAAAAAGATAGAAAAACTCTTTCAAATGCTTTTTAACTCATCAAGAGTCCAAGATTCAAACTCCCTGCTCTCACTGAGCTACCAAAACCACTCATAACCTCAAATTCCAAAAGGTGAAGTAGGGAAGGTCATGAAGACCAGCCCAAAAGATAAAGCAGCAGGTGATGATGGAATAACAACCAGAGCGATTGTTGCATGTGAAGAAACGGGGAACGTGGCTCGCCATCATCTTCCAAAAAGCATGGAAAGACAGGAAAGTACCAAAGGACAAGCAAAGTGTAATAGTGGTGCTGACCTGGAAAAAGAAGGGCAACTAGAAATGTTGTAGCACCTATAAAGGCATTTCGTTACTCAGCCATATAGAGAAATTGTATACAAAGATACTTAAACAATGCACAAGAGCTAAATTAGAACCTTTGCTGAACAAGGGGTTATTCACATATTACTTAATCAAGGAGGGGGAAGGGGTCATCAAAATTGATTATGCTTGATTATGGGGGGGGAGGATCAACAGGTTTGATGACATAATCAAATGAAAAAGTAATTAATAGCGTAATTGTCTTCTTTTGCTCTTTTTAAAAATTGCTTTCATACATATCATGGAAAAACTGAATAAAATTCAATAAACACTAAGATTCTTGACAGTTCTCTTGTTTTTTTTGTCTTTGTTGTTGTTGTTAAATTGTAATTTATAAATTTGAATAGCGCTTGAATAGCCCAGGAATAGATATAAGGGTAGAATGGGGGTAGATCATAGGGTACATTTTCGGAGGGTTCAGCAATTACATGTACTACTTTTTGTGATTTATATGGGCCAAATAACTAAAGAATTCAATCCAGACCTTAAGACTTTGAATGGACTATTTTTGTGCTGACGACCAGGGTCTGGAGAATAAGAATAATTTTCTTTGAAATCCTCCATCGAAGTTCTTATTTGTAGTTCCGCATGTATCTTTAAAGTATTCATCAACTGAATTGTTCATAAATCTTATTACGTAGTCAATCGTCGAAGGTTTCAACTCAACAGATGAAAAAATATATTGAAAATAGCTGTCAGCAATTTCCCATTGTTCACTTGAGCTTGGGAGACGTATCCCCTCTTTAATTTCAAACTGTTCTCCACTTGACAATACAATAATAATAATAATAATAATAATTAGTCTTGAGTATTGACATTAAACTGCATCCGGTTGTGGAGTTTCAACATGGGCGAATGAGGTTACCCTTTGCCACAACTACCTTCAGGTCACCCTTGAGCAAGGTGTGGTACCTGCTGGCTCTCCCTGAGACCATGAAGTACCGGCTAGTCTGTCTCATGGGTAGGGGGACTCTTTGGATTTGGTTTGCAACTCCCCTCCCCCTAGAGATGGTGTCTCGATAAAAATACTGGTGGTAGTGCACCTTTAAAACACAATCCTCTTTTGAGTGTAAAATGAATCAAGAAAATATTTCAGATAACAACGTGAATGGGGTTGGAACCTGTATTGGTGAAGATTCTTCGTTCGGCAGGTGTCCCGTGGATAAGGAGCACAGGCCCGGTCGCTAATCAGCTACTGTCAATCGAAGAGGGGAAAGAATAAACTGGAGGCCGTTTAATAAGATTGTAATGGAATATTACTATGATGATGAACCGGAGAGGAGAGGTTTAATGAAAAGGATGAAAAGAAATTGGGATGCCAGAGGATTGTTTGAAGTATCCGTGCAAAGGCTCTTAGATCAATTAAGGGTTATTACGACAAATAAGTACTTAAGCAAAGTCGAACTAGAGGAAATCAGGAGGAAAGTTAAGAACAGAAATAATGAAGAAATGCAAGTAAGAGAGCAACAAGACAGCAATTTATCAAAACAAGGAATTAACAGAGAATGTCAAAACAAGCAGACAAGAGAGACTAGGACAACTGGAAGTTGAAAACGAACCAACGCAGGGTGAAACAGAATTGGTAACATCAGAATTTCATATATTGACTGATTCGGACTTAACGGAAGAAAAGCTGGAAATGATAAAGATTATCTGTGAATTGTCTGAAAAGAAGGAAAAGATCACAAATGTTTCTTTTAGAAATGCAGATCGGAAAGAACTCAAGGAGATCACTAGCAATATAACTAAGGTATTAAAATATATTATGATGGATGATGTACCAAAAACAAACGATCTGATAAATGCTGTAGCTGTTTATGTCAGCCAATGGTTAGGGTTGAAACAGAGAAAGGATAAAGTGTTTCATGAACCGTTTTGGAAAAGGAGGATCCAACTGGATATTAATGAGTCGAGGAAAACGTTTGGCAAATTAGACCGCTATGCGAGAGGCCAAATAAAAAATGTAAAAAAACTAGAACAGATCTTCAAAAAGTATCATGTGAAGAAAAAAGGGGTACATGTTGTTATGGAAGAGCTTAAGAAAAGAATAACAGCGAAAGCAGCAAAGATAGACAGATATGAAAAACGGATAAACCAGTTTAGAATAAACAGGATGTTTTCATCAAACTAAAAGCGAGTTTTCGTAAAATTGAACGGTGAAGTATTTAAGGAGAACACAATACCAAATGCGGACGACAGTAGAAAATTTTGTAGTGAAATATGGAACAACCCAGTGGAACATAACGATGATGCAGAATGGCTACGAGAGATCAAAACTAAATTAAGTAGAGTCAATAAAAAAGATGATACGAGAATCACTGTCCGGAATGAAAGAAAGCAAACGGGGAAAATTGCCCAATTGGAAAGCAGCTGGGCCTGACAAAATACAAGGCTATTGGCTGAAAAACTTGTCATCATTACACGATAGAATTGCTTGCCAGTTAAATGCGGTAGTCGAAAGTGGAGATGTTCCAGCATGGGTGACGTATGGAAGAACGGTTTTGTGTGTGAAGGACAGGAGTAAGGAAAATCCTTCGAGTAACTTTAGACCTATTTCATGTTTACTACTAATGTGGAAATAGCTAACGGGTATGCTGTCCGAGCAGCTGTACGAGCATTTAGATACTAATGATTTGTTACCATCAGAACAGAAGGGATGTCGTAAAGAGACACGCGGAACGAAAGATTAATTACTTATTGACAGAATGGTACTTAAAAACTGTAAAAGAAGACACACCAACTTAGCTATGGCGTACGTGGATAATAAAAAGTCATGCGAGATGGTCCCGTACTCTTGGATACTAAAGAGCCTACAATTGATTGGGGCAGCTGATAACATTATGAACGCTTTTGAAAAGAGTATGACAAAATGGAAGGTACAGTTGAAAGCACCAGATAAAGTTTTACAGGATGTCAACGTCAAAGGTGGAATGTTCCAAGGAGATAGTCTTTCGCCACTCCTATTTGTTATCTGATTTTAAGAAAGATGAAAGCAGGATATAGTTTGGGAAAGAACCATCCAAAATTGAATCACCTTCTGTATATGGATGACTTAAAGTTATTGGGACAGAGTAAAGGAGACATAGAATCACTTGTAAATACAGTTCATAGATTTAGTTGTGATATTGGTATGCGATTCGGCATAGAAAAATGCGGTGTAGTTATCATGAAGCGTGGAAAGATGGTCACCTGTGATGGAATTGAATTACCAGATGGAGAGAAGATGAAAAGCGTCAACGAAGAAGTTTACAAGTGCTCGGGTATAGTAGGACTAGACGGAACAAAGGAGAAGGAAATGAAAGAGAGATTCACGAAGGAATGCAAGCGAAGGATTAAACTTACATTGAAATCAAACTTGAACAGTAGGAATGCCGTCTCAGCAATGAATACTTGGGCTGTAGCTGTGATGAGATACAAGGCTGGGATTGTGAAGTTGACGAAAGAGGAACTGGAGAAACTCGACAGACAGACTCGGAAAATTATGACAACGAATGGAGCATTACATCCAAATAGTGACGTCGATGGATTGTATATTGCAAGACAGAGAGGTGGAAGGGGGTTGCAAAGTGTATTAGAAACCATCCAGTCAGAAGAAAATAGCCTTAGATGGTATGTTAAAAACAGTCAAGAGCAATTATTAAAAGCAGCACATGAATAACAGAAAATGAACAATGACATCAGTAAGCCATCAGTGTATAAATATCAACAAAGAAGAGAAAGAGAAGTCAAATGGCATGAAAAGTAATGCATGGTCAGTTTTTTAGAGACACAGATGGGATCGTAGAAAGGAAGAAATCATGGTTGTGGCTAAAAAGTGGAGACTTGACAAAAGGGATTGAAGCACTGGCAGCACAAGAGCAAGCAACACGTACAAATTACATATTACATTCAACACCATATCGACAAATCAAGAGATTCTCCGACTTGTAGATTTATTTGGTGAGAAGGGAGAAAAAGTGAGCCATATCATATGCGAATGTAGCAAGTTAGCCAACAAGGAATATAAGCGACGACACGACAACTTAGCACGGATAGTTCACTGGGAGACTTACAAGAAGTATGACCTATCCAAGTCTGGACAGTGGTACAATCATAATTCAGAAGGCGTTACTGAAAATGAAAGCATTAAGGTACTGTGAGACTTTAACATAAACACAGATTACGAAATTGAGAAAAGGTGACCAGACATTGTTTTCGAGCTAAAACCAGAAAAAGAGTGCTTGATCATTGACATAGGCGACAAAGTATCAAGAACTGAAAAGAGAAATTGCAAGGTTATGGCGCCTTCGAAAAGTAAGTGCCATCCCAGTTGTAGTTGGTGCACTGGGGTGTGTCACAAAAGAAGCAGAGCAGTACATAGAAAAAATAGGGATCAAGATCAGGACTGAAGTGATACAGAAAACGATGTTGTTGGGAACTGCAAGAACATTGCGAAAGGTCCTCAAAACCTGAGTTCTAGCTTGTTTTCGGGACGAACTTATCAGGAACTTTTACCTGTGATAACATGAACATAATAACAATTGGTGGTGCGATATTTGGATATTTATTACCCTTTTCTGACTTTGTAGTATCCCAGAAATTCTTGGCATGCAGAAATAACTGTCATCAAAACAATTTCACTACTCACCTCAAACCTTGACCATTCCAAATTTCAACCAAGTTTCCGAATCTCTAAGGTGGAGCTGTGTAACACAACTATAACACCAGATATGAGGAACCTAGGTTTGGTTTTGTTTACCCAATTTTACTCCAAAAGAAGTGTGCTACAGCTTACAAATGTCAAAGGAAGGTATGAACTTTCTACTTCAGACCAGCGTATATTATACGCCTATGTAGCAAAAACGAGTCTGGAGGGTTTTTACGCGATCTTCTCCAAGATAATGAAATTATTTAGTACAACCACGAAAGCAAGCAAGGCATTGGGACTAGCAATTTATTTTTAACGTTATTAAAACACCTATGAACAGATCTATTATTCAAGTCCGCAATAAGTGAGCTCTTGGTGTCTTGTATTTGAATAGCCTGAATTCTGAAATTGTCTTTTTAAGTAAAATTGATGTTTTAAATTTCCCTCTAACTTAAGCATTAAAGGGGATGATAAAAAAATAGACAGAGCACATTTAGTGAGTTTGATAGAATTAAGACGATTATACTTAATAATATTAATAATAATAATAATATAATAATAATATGATAATAATAATAATAATAATAATATTAATAATAATAATAATAATAATAAACAAAGTTCATGTCCAGCATGACAGCCTGCACAGGGAGATGGTATTCACCTTCCGGACGAGAAAACTTAACCCCCGGCTACCGACCAGTAGCTTTAGAGGTTAAGCACCTGCCTCAATATGTTGGTAGTTCCAATGATGGTAGATGTTTGGAGTCCACCCAAGACATCAGGGATGCCCAACTCTTTCAAACTGCGCTCCAAGCGCTTCGTCACCACTCCTAAGCTTCCCACGACGATTGGGACAACGCTGGTACATACACTATGTAACTTTCGGATTTGTTGGGCCAAGGGAGAATACTTAGTGATCTTTTCTTCTTCTTTAGCTGTCACATTTCGATCGGAAGGCACAGCAAAATCTACAACCAGCCATCTCTTCTTAGTGCGGTCAACAACAACAACATCCGGACGATTAGATTCCACCTGTTGCATTGTCTCCACTGATCTATCCCACCAAACTTCAAACCTACCATCTTCACTCTTTCTAACTTTGTCAGGCACCTCTTCAAACCATTTCCCCGCACATTTCAACCCATACTTCTTGCACAGCTCCCAATATATTCTCAATCCCATCCTATCATGTCGCCTCTTGTACTCCTTCTGAGCCAGTACCTTACACCCACACGCAACATGCCAAACTGACTCAGATTCAATTCCGCAGATGCGACACATAGGACTAACACCACCATCCCACTTCGACTGCGCCAACCTTGTCCTCAATGCTTGCTCTTGAGCAGCAAACACAAATGCCTCT
>RDPX01000471.1:306712-317335 GCA_003991215.1 Morbakka virulenta
GTCAATTCAAGAATGTATAGCTGTTGTTGTGGAGTAACTAAGAGCAAATCAGGCCTCAAGGCATCTCCAGTTATAATACATGGCGATAAGAATCCACAGATATCAGCATATATTGTACAGCCTTCAAGAGATTTGAGAGTACCTGCTAAAAACTGTAATGCTGAGTTGTGTCTCCAAGGATATCGACCTTCCTGAAGGTACGTTTTGCAGCCGGCGACAACGTGAAGAAGGGTTTCTGGTCCAAAGCAGGAATAGCAAGAGGACGATAGACTAAGTTTCCATTTAGATAGATTTTTACGAGTTGGAAGGGTGTTATTCAAATAACGAATGGTAAAGCTGAAGATATTTTTGGGCAGTTTACTTTGAACTTCGGACCAAAACTTGTTGTATTTTGAAGTTGCGTTGTCAAAGAGAAATGAGAGAATAGTACCTTGAGTAGTAAGATGACTATAATAATAATGACTATAATAATAATGATGATAATAATAATAATACTATTTCAGCACAAATAAAATATAAATTTCTCTTTGTATTTAAGTACATGGTACAAAATTTGTGTATGTCGTATTGCATGGAGGTGCTTTTATCTATGAATGTACCAAACTAATTACTAAAGTTTATCTTAAGTACAACCAATATACTTTCTTGGATATTGAAGGTAACTAACTATTAACAGAGACTATCCTGCAGCTTTTAGCTTCGTTCAGCCTCTCTTTCAAAATGCTTATTTCTGCCCACTGATCTTATCACACTGGATAAAGCTGTTATTATAATTCTACTAAGCTCCAGGATGGTCTGCTTGCGTTCCTAAATAATTACTTTAACCTCTTCTACATCCTTCTAACCCTTAGTGATCCTTAATTACTTCTATTAACACCTATCTATCTTCCAATTCATATTAACTCTTATTATTAACTTCTAATAACCCCTAATTATTATTTTTATATCTTTATAGAGGATGGTAAAAATCAGTTGTTTACAATAAAAATATAATAAACAGAGAGAAAAAGTATACAAAATTAAAAACTAAAAATCAAATAACTTAAAAACCTTTCCTGACATTCAGAATGTCAGGAAAGCCGAGAGGAGGCCCTGGAAACGAGGATGAAAAATTAATTGACTGAATTTTAATAACACGTAATAACCCATACTACCACAACTAATACACATTAACCCTACTATCTCTTTGTGAAGGGTATGATGGAGGTCTTTCAGCATACAGAAAGCCAAGAAGACATACCATTGCTTACAAATAAACCTTCTGGAACAAAGCCTTTTTTCAGCATATTCTTTGTCTTCGTTCCCTCCACTGTTACTTCTATAAACCCCAGATTAAGCTTTTCTTTTCTTTTGCTTCTTGCATCCAAAAGTGCAACACTGCATGCCACGCTTTTCCATTTCAATTTTGAGTCCCAATATGCTTTTAAAATAAGATTTAGTGTACCACTTTTTTAGACTCTGGAAAGCATTAAGATGCAACCTTTCTGTAGAGATCAATGGTGCTGACTCAAATGTCTTTTAAAAGCAGATCCTCGAAGTGAGGCACAGCAATAGGTCTTCCACCTTACGTTATAGAGATTAATAAACAATGAATGATATAGCAATAATTTATCTCTCCAGTCGATCTCGACGTATGAGTGTTCATCAACAAAGTCAGTTTGAATATTTATGCCTTGTAAGGTATTCGGGTTTCAACAAGATATACAAAATAAGGTTTGGGAAAAAGTTGTATGAATAAAAGCAATTGAAATCCAGTTTATTTTATTCATCTTTAGAATCTAGAAGAACTAATCTGGTTCGTCTTCAGGTACCATGCCGTTTTGCCTGGGCGATTATGGACTTCCATTTGTCTTTATCCCTGCACCTTTGAATCACTTCACACGTTTTGTCAGCTTCATTTAATATCTAATGTTTTCATGCTGTTTTTGTCTTTGTTTTCCTCTGTTCCTGGTGCCCCCGCTTTTTAAATCTTGGATCTCAAATCCTTGTGATTTTATCCTTAAACTAAAGAACGTCTCAAGAGGACTGTATACATCATTAAAATCTTAAAACCTTAACCTTACTTCATACGTGTAAACACGAACTTAATCAAACCATAAACTGATTCATACATTCATCAAACAAAAACTTAAATTGTCTTTCACGTGGTAGCGCACATGCGCACTCTACCTGAATACACAGCGTGATATCGTAATAGAGAGACCCTCGAAGAAGTGCGATAATTTTAACACCGCTCCCTCCAGCTGTTTTTAATTCTTCCGTGTTTCTTTCCTCATTTAAATGACCAAAAAACGGTAAAGTGAATTAATCCACAAGAAAGATTTAGGGAAATAATAGAGTAACGAGTATTGGCCGCAAGGAGAAGCAATAAGCCAGAATTAAAACCGGAATGACTCTCCATGAATATCAAAGGGAGAAAAGAATTCAGATTTTTACTGGATGTTATTAGATCCATATTTCACACATCTGAAGAAACCACCCATTTTCTTCCTAATTATTCAAAAGTCACAAGTTCACACTGATTCACTAAAGCAAGCTACCAGGAAGATAGTTGATGTAAAACAGGAAGAGATTTGGAACAAGAATAGGTTCTTGAAGTACCGTAACATTACTGGAATACTCATCAGATGAAATTGTATCAAGTGTGACATGAATTTCACCATGTAAGAGAAAGCAATGAATAGTTCGTCTACAAAGACCATAGCCAAAAAGCTTCTTAAAGAAGTCAGTGTGTTACACCTTATCCAATTCCTTAAAATGGGACCTATCAAAAGACCTGTTAAAAATCAAATAAGTTTACAATGAGAAAATGTCTTTCGGAGAAGACTTGGTGGAGAAACAATAAAAGAATGACATCAGCAGTTTCTCTGGAGTACAAAAAAAACGAGTATCAGGAAGAAGTGAAGGTGTAATCGATTTATTAGAATGTAAAACACTATTGTTATTTTCCCAGAAATCTTGATTTCAATGTTCTTGATATGAAATAAATCCACAAACTCGCTTGAAATAGCAAGATACAGCATAAAAATACGCTATAATAGAATACCATAAAACACAATAGAAGTATTGTCATCTCGTCTGAAAGGAACTGGAGGTTCATCATTTCCATCACATTGAAATTGATTATAGAATAACTGAGATGAGCAGAGACAGAAGAACAATGAGCATTAAACCATGGAGAAGAAAGAGATTAAGTTTCGTAACTACGACTTGATAAAAATGTTTCAATAATGGCTTGAACTCATTCTGTCATTTCAGTTGGAGGATCAAAAACCGATTTACTGATTCCCAAGAAATATCACCATGAAACTGACTAAACCCTTTAGTCAGCGTAACCGAATTTTAAGTTATTAGAATGATATGGCCAGTCATCAATATTTTAAACAGCTACCTTAACCTGTACCTGTAGGATTATGACTTTATTACTTATGTTTCTCTTTTATCATTTAGATATTTCACATTCTTGAACTAATAAAAACATTGGAATAGTGAAAGAAGGACATCATTATTTCTGTGAAATTTTTGATCTCTTATGTCTTTTCAAACAGTCTATTAGAGTTATGGTAATATTCACTTGTTGTCGTTCGAATTCGAGTGTGATCCAAAAGTGGCTGAGCGGTACATCAACTGAGACATTTCCAATTCGAGAGTACCGCTATTCTCATTGTCTATTGTCATCGTATGGTTCTTGCCAGGAAAACGGATGGTACCGCTAGACGAGCGGTTCATCTATTTCCGTTAAACAAGCACTGTCTGCATTAAGCCCACCATGTGAAGCCACCATATCAGCAAGCCAAGTCGATCCCCGAATGACATGGAAAACCGTCACAGACGCGTGGAATGGGTACCTATCCATCCCAATGATTTTCACCTCACCACCTTCCTGACAATTTGGGGTCGATACAGATATATAACTGCACCCCAGGGATTCTTGGCAAGCAGAGACAGCTACACAACATGTTTGGTCGAGATCATCAAAGAAGTACCACGCAAAACCAACTGTGTGGATGACACTCCAGTCGAACCTCTGATACCAACCACCCCACTTCAAGCCATTGCGTGCGAATATTTTTTGTTTCATGGTTGGTACTACTTCGTGACAGCTGACCACCTATCTTGTTGGACGGAGCAAAGTCGAATGAAAACTACCGATGGTAACTCTCGCCCTGCAGGTCTCTGTCGGGCTCTTCGATCACTCTTTACTACCTTTGGAGTACCAATTGAAATGGCTAGTGATGGGGATGGGGTCGAGTTTGTAGCAAAACCGACTGAAGACGTCCTTCAACACTGGGGTGTCCACCACCGATTATCGTCAGCCTACGTCCCATTCTCCAATGGAAGAGCTGAACTTGTCGTTAAATCAACAAAGCGACTGCTGATGGAAACTGTCGGACCAGCTGGCAACCTGAACAGCGATAAAGTTGTCAGAGCCCTTCTTACACAGAGAAACACGCCGGATCCTGTCACCAAGCTTTCTCCTGTCCAAGTACTCTTTGGTCGACTCCTCCGAGACACCCTACCAGGCATCAACAAAGATATGAACAGTTTCACCAACTCACAAATCAAAAGTCAATGGCGGGATGTGTGGAGAATCAAGGAGGAAGGGATGAGACAAACGTATGACAGATCCCTCGCATACCTTGCTGAACGATCGCGATAAAGTTTGCATAACGATTAATGTGATTAATACAGTTAATTTATTACTTAAATTTCTCTTTTATCTAATAACTAATAAAAACATTGGAATAGTGAAAGAAGGACATAATTGTTTAGTACCGTGGCATTAACACTATCTGAAGTTCCTAAAAGTAGGCAAGGTTTAAATCTTACTATGCTTAGGAACAAAAGTCAGAATGCAATTTAAAAGAAAAGGCTCTTTTCAGGGTAAATCAGGAACTCTTGTTGGAAATCAATCAGATGTACAGTAAAATATATTGTAATGTAAAGCTAGTTGGTATGAACGAAGTTCTGAGTAACATAGCCAGGCAAAACATTAGGCCCAATATGGAGAAAACGTAGCTCAAATTTTTAAAGATGAAGTAAGAGAATATTAATTTTAAATATTTAAATATCCTTAAACAAAGGCTTAGCAATGTACCACAATATGGGAAGCTTTGTGGCATTTGAACCTTGTCTGGTTTGGCAGTTTTACTAATGACAGACTAATTCCAATAAATTAAACCATAAGTTGAAAAAAGAATTGAATAAAACCAATTGAAATCCAATTTACTCTATACTTTAATAATAATTGATTAAAACTACAAATCGGAAGCTATTTTAGTTTGATAACTATGTAAAGAAAATTCTGTAAACAATTTTCATATTTAAGTATGTATATGATGTCTGTAAAATACTGTGATACCAAAGTGAGTTTTTCCCTTTGGGAAAACTCTTGATTTTTATGACGGGGGTAATCATTTGAGGCAATTTTCTTAGCCCCGCAAAGATTTTTTATTGACAATAATGTTTGAGAACAATTTTCAAAAGAATTATGCTATAGATTTGAATACCAGGATGACACATGACATTGATATTTACAGGCGAGATTGATATTTTAAATGTGCCATGGACATTGACATTGACACGACGTTTTTTTCAAAAGTAACTATTCATTAACATCGACACTCCAAAATATGCAGACGATGGTGTACCTGTTGTTGACACAATGGAAGATTTGAAGGGCTTGATGAATAAAGTAAGAGAGGCTGGAAAAGTACATAATATGAACATGAACCTTAAAAAGAAGGAAAAAATGGCTATAAGTAGGGTAACCAATAAGCTGCAAAATAATATCAGCTTGCATGGTACAGAAATAGAACAAGTATCAAAATTTATATACAGTGTCTGGAACATTTGATAAGAGAAAGTGGTGTTAAATGTGATGAAGAAATTAGAAGGTATATAGGTATAGCAATGGCAATATTCAGCAAAACGAAGAAAGTACTAACATCAAGAGTTAAATCATTACAAGATACAAGAAAAGGTATTCTTTAGTAGTACGTATTGTCAACATTAACATGTTGGACGGAAATATGGTTAATATCAAAGCTCATGGACAGAAGATTGAAATCCTTTGAAATGTGTTGTTGCCTGAGAATGCTGGAAATATCATGGACAAGTGAAATTTCGAAGGAGGAAGTTTTCTGCAGAATTAAAAAGAATAAAAATCTACACAAGGACATTCAGATATAGGAATTGAAGTATTTTTGACACTTCGGAAGGAAAATTGAATGGCAGAAGAGCAATAGCAAGGCCCAGGGACAGCCTGGCTTAACAACATCAACCAGTAGACAGGTCTGCAATAGACAGGGATAACAAGAGTCGTACAATCGTATAATCGTGATGAGTTGCCCCCCCCAGCCTTCGGTTCCAGGGCAGAACAAACAAATGAATAATGACCTGAAACTCTTTATCATCCCAATCATGCGCCTATTTGTGTGTCTTACATGAAATTAAGAAAGTGACATATTTTGGCATTGGATACAACATGGCTGCACGTGAAAACAATGCTCAGTATTACCTTAGAAAACATAAGATATTGGAGCTATTTGATAATATGACAGCAGCTTTAGTCTACAAGAGGCCAGGTATAATATCTATTGTGTTTTGTTTTTAACTTGTTGATTTAGTTTAGGAGTAGTTTAATTTTTTAATTAGTCTTAAGTTCGGAGGCCATAAAGTTTGGGGTTCTCATTTGATTGTCCTTTTATTGTAATTCTTTTCGTAATTCTTACTGTACAAAAAGTTTCACTTACAATGTGGGCATTAGTTTTGTAATACACAGCATTCCTCCTTCCTTAATTGTTACAACTAATGAACAAAATTATCCTGGTACTCCATAATAATTTTAAGTCAATTCAACTTTTTCAAGCAGAAACTGGTACATACTTTGTAATGTTTTGTTTGATTTTTAAAGCCGCTTTTCACTCAAGCTTTGGAAGGAAGACATCCTGATTAGGAAATGCCTCTTTTTCCTGTTGACATAAACATTACAGCATCGACCTCAGGGTCTGTTTATTGCATTTTAGTTACTGAATTTATCAAATAATAATGGAAACTTTTTATTTTTCATCGAAACACTAAAAATTTTTTTTTAAAAATAATAAGAAATCAAATATAATAATAATAATAATAATAATAATAATAATAATAATAATAATAACAATATTAATATTAATAATAATTTAAATCAAGTCTTGAAGGTGGTTGTGCAACATGGCTAGGTCTGGTGGTGGTCTCTTGGCTAGGACGGCCCTGGAATTCTCTAATAATTTCCTGGATAGGAGGTGTAGATGTATTTGGTGCTTTTGGAAGAGTACTGGCTACAGCAGGATTTAAGGGTATTAAATATAGTACTACTTCAGGTAGTGCAGGCTCTATTGGTATAGGGAGTAATAATTTTTCTGATTTACCTCTATCATTTTGGCAATCTGAACTATATTGTTTAACTAGACTACCTGAACTGACTAAGCTATCCCCCAACTTTATTGTAGCTGCTATTGTCAGGAATAAAATGATCTACATATAGCTATCTCATGCAATTTCCAGTAATCTTGACCAAATAACTCAGAAGTCTCATAAATTTTACTGTAGTGCCTGGAATCTAATGTAATTTCTGCTCTATGGTACTTATAACTTGCACATATTGTCCAACAGAATGTTCTTGCCTGTAATTTGCTCTTATCATGACTTTCCCTAACTTTTAGTTGTTCTCTGGTGATCTGGTCTGTCAAACATGATTTAATCAAACTTATCTACTTTATGGACTCCTTTCAAATAATAAGTCTGCAGGTGTTGTGCCTGTTGCAGTATGTTGCAGACCTTTATTTTATAGAAAATATATGTGGATTTTTTGTCAAGATTTACTTCTTTTGGGACAGAAAAGGATTAATGAGCTTTAGGAGATCTCTGATGTTCAATACAGACATGATGTAATGTTACTAGGTTTTTTTTTAATGTCAAGGCCCTTGCCTGGCCATCATATAGAAGACTCAGCAAGAGATTTCATAGTCATTNATTTAGATATTTTACATTCTTGAACTAATAAAAACATTGGAATAGTGAAAGAAGGACATAATTGTTAAGTACCGTGGCATTAACACTATCTGAAGTTCCTAAAAGTAGGCAAGGTTTAAATCTTACTATGCTTAGGAACAAAAGTCAGAATGCAATTTAAAAGAAAAGGCTCTTTTCAGGGTAAATCAGGAACTCTTGTTGGAAATCAATCAGATGTACAGTAAAATATATTGTAATGTAAAGCTAGTTGGTATGAACGAAGTTCTGAGTAACATAGCCAGGCAAAACATTAGGCCCAATATGGAGAAAACGTAGCTCAAATTTTTAAAGATGAAGTAAGAGAATATTAATTTTAAATATTTAAATATCCTTAAACAAAGGCTTAGCAATGTACCACAATATGGGAAGCTTTGTGGCATTTGAACCTTGTCTGGTTTGGCAGTTTTACTAATGACAGACTAATTCCAATAAATTAAACCATAAGTTGAAAAAAGAATTGAATAAAACCAATTGAAATCCAATTTACTCTATACTTTAATAATAATTGATTAAAACTACAAATCGGAAGCTATTTTAGTTTGATAACTATGTAAAGAAAATTCTGTAAACAATTTTCATATTTAAGTATGTATATGATGTCTGTAAAATACTGTGATACCAAAGTGAGTTTTTCCCTTTGGGAAAACTCTTGATTTTTATGACGGGGGTAATCATTTGAGGCAATTTTCTTAGCCCCGCAAAGATTTTTTATTGACAATAATGTTTGAGAACAATTTTCAAAAGAATTATGCTATAGATTTGAATACCAGGATGACACATGACATTGATATTTACAGGCGAGATTGATATTTTAAATGTGCCATGGACATTGACATTGACACGACGTTTTTTTCAAAAGTAACTATTCATTAACATCGACACTCCAAAATATGCAGACGATGGTGTACCTGTTGTTGACACAATGGAAGATTTGAAGGGCTTGATGAATAAAGTAAGAGAGGCTGGAAAAGTACATAATATGAACATGAACCTTAAAAAGAAGGAAAAAATGGCTATAAGTAGGGTAACCAATAAGCTGCAAAATAATATCAGCTTGCATGGTACAGAAATAGAACAAGTATCAAAATTTATATACAGTGTCTGGAACATTTGATAAGAGAAAGTGGTGTTAAATGTGATGAAGAAATTAGAAGGTATATAGGTATAGCAATGGCAATATTCAGCAAAACGAAGAAAGTACTAACATCAAGAGTTAAATCATTACAAGATACAAGAAAAGGTATTCTTTAGTAGTACGTATTGTCAATATTAACATGTTGGACGGAAATATGGTTAATATCAAAGCTCATGGACAAAAGATTGAAATCCTTTGAAATGTGTTGTTGCCTGAGAATGCTGGAAATATCATGGACAAGTGAAATTTCGAAGGAGGAAGTTTTCTGCAGAATTAAAAAGAATAAAAATCTACACAAGGACATTCAGATATAGGAATTGAAGTATTTTTGACACTTCGGAAGGAAAATTGAATGGCAGAAGAGCAATAGCAAGGCCCAGGGACAGCCTGGCTTAACAACATCAACCAGTAGACAGGTCTGCAATAGACAGGGATAACAAGAGTCGTACAATCGTATAATCGTGATGAGTTGCCCCCCCCCAGCCTTCGGTTCCAGGGCAGAACAAACAAATGAATAATGACCTGAAACTCTTTATCATCCCAATCATGCGCCTATTTGTGTGTCTTACATGAAATTAAGAAAGTGACATATTTTGGCATTGGATACAACATGGCTGCACGTGAAAACAATGCTCAGTATTACCTTAGAAAACATAAGATATTGGAGCTATTTGATAATATGACAGCAGCTTTAGTCTACAAGAGGCCAGGTATAATATCTATTGTGTTTTGTTTTTAACTTGTTGATTTAGTTTAGGAGTAGTTTAATTTTTTAATTAGTCTTAAGTTCGGAGGCCATAAAGTTTGGGGTTCTCATTTGATTGTCCTTTTATTGTAATTCTTTTCGTAATTCTTACTGTACAAAAAGTTTCACTTACAATGTGGGCATTAGTTTTGTAATACACAGCATTCCTCCTTCCTTAATTGTTACAACTAATGAACAAAATTATCCTGGTACTCCATAATAATTTTAAGTCAATTCAACTTTTTCAAGCAGAAACTGGTACATACTTTGTAATGTTTTGTTTGATTTTTAAAGCCGCTTTTCACTCAAGCTTTGGAAGGAAGACATCCTGATTAGGAAATGCCTCTTTTTCCTGTTGACATAAACATTACAGCATCGACCTCAGGGTCTGTTTATTGCATTTTAGTTACTGAATTTATCAAATAATAATGGAAACTTTTTATTTTTCATCGAAACACTAAAAATTTTTTTTAAAAATAATAAGAAATCAAATATAATAATAATAATAATAATAATAATAATAATAATAATAATAATAACAATATTAATATTAATAATAATTTAAATCAAGTCTTGAAGGTGGTTGTGCAACATGGCTAGGTCTGGTGGTGGTCTCTTGGCTAGGACTGCCCTGGAATTCTCTAATAATTTCCATGATAGGAGGTGTAGATTTATTTGGTGCTATTGG
>RDPX01000471.1:323302-339883 GCA_003991215.1 Morbakka virulenta
GAACACAAGAGAGCTGTTCAGAAAGGTGACACCAAGAATCATGAAATAGCCGAACACTGTTGGACACAGGATCATAGCTTTGACTGGGAAAATAAAAGAATTTTAGACAAAGAAATCAACACAACAACAAGAAAAATAAAAGAAACAATCCATTCCTTGCAATGCAGCAATCACATCAACAGTATATCCTACACCCTTCCAGTAATATGGCTTCCAGCACTGAAGAAAGAAACACAACAAACACAACATAGGTATGGCGCCACTTCCCGAAACAACTCCGCACTACCAAAGTATAAAATAGCCGTATCTAATCATTTAGTAGCCTGACAATGGGAGAAGTATCTCTCGAAACGTAGCTCAGAAAAAGCGTACGACTCATGACATGATAAAACACTTACATCTATGGCTTAAACATGATGATTCATTGCCATCAAGAACTGCTATAATGCCTCCAGACATCCTGAGTTTACAACCAACACTTTTTACCAACATATGCTTCCTGTTCAACAATGGCATATACACACAGAACAGCGGTGTACCCATGGGAGCTCAATCATCATGGAAGCCCAGCATTATCAACAGTTGACCAAGGTCCAACTGTCTGGAAAAGATACGTTGACGATGTTTTCTTTCAGCACATCAACATTCTTCTTTCAAACGTGTTTACCATGGGAAAAGAAGAAGAAAGACTATTGCCCTTTCTTGACGTCACAGTGAAGAGGCAAGCCGACTGCAACATTTCAGCCATTGTGATTGAATTGAAATTCCATCTGAAGAAACGATGAAGGACGTTGATGAAAATGGTTACATCTGTCTACGTGTAATTAAGCTGGATAAAGTTTAACAGAATGAGATAAAAGACAAAGTGTATAAGGAATATAAAAGGAGACTGCGTCTAATTTTTAAAATCAGAATTAAAAGAAAGGAATAAGATAACAGCAGTTAATACTTGGGCAGTTGCAATCCTGAAATGTGGAGCCGGTATTCTGGGGTGGATAGAAAATGAACCTAAGGGTACCGAGAGAAAAACAAGGAAAACTTTGAGATGATATGGGGTACTGCACCCAAGGAGTGATGTTGACAGATTGTATTTGAGGATAAGAGATGGTGGTAGAGGGGTGATCATCGTAGAGTTTTGTATTAGATTGGAAGAAAACAATCTGGGAATGTATGCCAAAGAGTCTACTGAATAATTAATACAAAAATGTTGAAAATTCTGAACTTTACGGACTCAAAGAAAGCCATAGATGACTATAGAAAGTGTGAGTGTTGCTGGGACAACTGAGACAGAAGGAGTTGTGATAACAAAAGAATTTAAAGGGAAAAAGTAATGAAGCGAAAAGAAAGTGGATGGATAAAATAATGTATGGACAATTTATAAAAGATATGCCTTATTAAGTAGACCGGGAAAAAACCTGGGACTGGTTAATTCAAGGCGATCTGAAAGTAGTAACTGAACCACTAGTATGTCCTGCACAGAAACAAGGATTGCGAACAAATTACATAAAGCATAATGTTGATAATCCAGACATCCCATTGTGTAGAATGTGTGGAGAAAGAAGTGAGACCATCTATCACATTATTCGTGAGAGTAAAAAACTTGCTAACGAAAATATAAGGAGAGACATAATAATGTTGTGCTAATAATAAATTGTAAAAAATGTGTTTATAAACCAGAAGGATTGAAAACTTATCTGTTGAGATTCTTTGGTACTGAAATACAGTGTGATAATGTCGTTGGTGCTCGTAGACCAGACATTAACGTTGTAAACAAAAGAGATAAAACATACGTTACTGTTGCTGTTGCGGTCCCGACTGGCTGCAGAGTGTATGATAACAAGAAGAACAAATTGAAAAATAAGAAAGCATGAGAAGAAAAATCTGGAATGGAAAGAAAGATCTGGAAAATGGAAAAGGTAAAAGATATTCCAATAATTGCCGGGGCATTAGGCAGTTTATCAAATGATTTTAGGATTTATGTGTAAAATCTGGAAATGGATGTAAAGGTTAGCTTTATGCAAAAGACATCATTGCTCGAGACTTCAAGGATATTAAGACAAATGCTAGAAACATAAGGAGAGGAAATATTGGTTGCCTGTAATCATTTGCTATTTGATAACGGTAATTTCATCAGCCAGCGCCTAAAGCGTTGTAAAATAATAATGATGATGATAATAATAATAAATTTAATAATGATAATAAACGTCCTGGGTATGACGATAAACTGCATCCGGTTGTGGAGTTTCGACGTGGGCGAATGAGGTTACCCTTTGCCACAACTACCTCCAGGTCACCCTTGGGTAAGGTGTAGCACCTGTCAGCCTACACCTAAACTTTGAAGTACCGGGTTGGTATCCGGCGGGGTTTAGTCTGTCTCATTCCGCGTGGACGTAGAGTTCCAAGTGGCATCAGGCACGTAATATCCAACCCCTTGGCAGTAAGGCTAAAATACATTATTTAGAAATTGTGAAAACTAGAAGTCAAAATGCATACCACATCATCCATCGCGTGGGTAAGCAAGGAACGCGTCTTTCAAGGGAGCTGAACCAGATTTGGATCGAAAAATATGCAACTGAATTAGTAACTTCTCAAAATAAAAGAAATAAAAACTCTGATGGTCACCAAGCACAGAGAAACCTACCAGCTTGGATCATCCAGAGAAATATCATCAAACAAGAAAGCAAAAGAAAAATGACAAAGATGGAACAGAGAGGACTATGCGAAAGTTATGTATGGTTTTTGTATGTCACTAAAAAAAGTGGCAGAAAGACATACTGAAATCATTTTCAGTTTATGGAAAAAAGAAACCCGAATAAAAGAAATTATTAGAACTTATTTGTTGTAAGCAAATTAATAGATCAGCTTCAATGATGCCGTTGAAGAGAAAACTTCGTAGATTACTTGCATTTTATCAGTTATATTAAAATGAAGAGCGACGAACCTATGTTCAAATGGTAAATACCACCAGATGTCAAAGAGGAGAATATCACTCCCTCATTCAAGAATTAAGACGTGTGGACGAGGCGAGACATCGCTTTGATGAACTTCTGGAAATTGTTAAAGATCGTGCAAACAGACATCGATTTGCAGTAACTCCTTAGGAAAGACTGGCGGTAACTTTGCGTTATCTAGCAACGGAAAATTCGCAGCGATCGATTGCTGTTAGTTACAGACTTGGTAAAGCAACTGTTAACAAAATTATTTATGAGGCTTGCAATCCGATTTGGGATTGCTTTTAACAATTATGTCAAATTTCTGTGTTTTCAGTCACAGAGCCACTGCGAAGAGGTTTAAACAATAAGGAAAAAAGTTGCACTCTTTTCTACTCCAAAATGTTCTTGCTTAAGCACACAATTTTTTGCTTAAGTACCTTCAAATTTTGCTTACGCAAAAAAAATTAAGCGCTTAAGCAAAATTCTAGGTAATCAAGAAATACTATGAACCAGACATTCTGACGCCAAAGGCCATAATTTTTTGCTTAAGCAAAAAATTACGTGGAAAATTACGAAGTATAAACCAAGTTGAAAGATGCAATGACAAAGAGTCAATGATAGTAACAAGGTCTTTTTTCTTGCCAAATAGTTTAGTCTTGTGTTGTTCGTTACTCATGTGGGAATCAAAATGCCTTGTCAAGTACACAAAAGAACAACCGCTTCCCACGGCCTTAAACATTTCGTTATTGAGATACAACTTCGGTTTTATTTGTTTACATAGAGAATCCACATTTTTCATAGCAAAGAAATGATATTTGTCAACTCGAACAACCATAACACTCCAGTTACACTAGCGGTTAAATGCATTAAGTTAAACATGTTTCTTATTCTCTTGACTTGTTACAGGGCTGTGAGGATGTAATGTATCCCGGTGGGAAATCATTTTTTGGGGGTGATTTTCTTGATGATGGCGAGTGGTATGAAAAGTGAGAGTGTATCTGAGGTGTTACCAACTTTCTTACGAATAAACTTTGTGAAGTATTGAGGCTCGAAATTGCTGAAGTTTAGGAATTAATAAAGAATAATACCTAGGCTAAACTTTCTTTACCAGTTTGGTTTTTTAATTGCCTGACTTTTTGCAAATATTTATTCGTGGTGATTGTGAATAACTATCTTCAGGGCATAAAATGCAGGTACAGAAAGACGAGAATGATGATTGGAATTCTGACATTGATGTCTTCTGGTAGTAAAAAATTCGTGGTTTGACACTCCAAGCTCAGTAAAATGGGTGAATTACAACACTGAAACCAATAGTGAAATATCTAAATCGTTTTGTGCCATTTGTGTATGATTTGACACCTTAAAATTGTTCAAAGGAGACAATAAGTTCAAAGAGACTATTTCAAACCATAACGGGGTTGCCTGGAAAAGGTAAAAATATGCTGCAGATTTTTGGCAAGTCGTTGACCGAAGAATTGCCCAGACATTGAAAGATTTGACCAACCACGATTACTGGCATAATATAGACTTATTGTTTAGTCACAAAATAGGACTCGAGGCCATGCAAAGGCGTATCCTAATAAGTCATTGGTTTGGAAATATATGGAAAACGTTTTTTGGTCCTGACTACAACAACCCGACAACCCATTGCTGGAAAAACCCCTTGCTATTTAATGACGGAGATTGCCCAGAAGACTGCAAAATAACACCTCAGGGATTTCTAAATTACAAAATACCACCGGTGCATCTTTACATGCCTGCATGCGAAGCTGAACCGCTATCGAATTTTCCAGGTGGTGAAGTAGACAAAGAAGATGAAGCGAACGTCAGTAAAGAGAATGAAGAGCACCCAGAAGATGAAAGGTTAAACGGACAGATAAAGAAGACGATCATTCTGTTAATGACGAATTGTATAAAATGTAAATCAACAACCTTTGAATGATAGCTGAACTACCGAAAACGCTGAGTATTTTAACAGAACTTTGTCTAAATGTAGAATTAAATATTTGGATGATAATGAGGATTACATAACGATGTAAAATATATACTTTTAGAGTCTGTTAGAAACTTTAGATTTTACATTTTAATGCGTGTTCGTGTTTTGATATTGATCTCATTGTCTTATTGTTCTGACCCCATGGTTTGTTTTTATGATGAAGAAAGACACCAGAAAAGATTTGAAATTACTTTTTCAATCGTTGCCAAATGCCAAATTTAGACATTAAGTTGCTTAAAAACTTTATTTAGGCTTAGCCAAAATTGAGGTATTCTTATAAAAGATGTGTGTTGTTGTTCTGGTGATCTGTACTATGGAACTGTCAACCCGTGGGCTTGTTGCCATAATGTATGACGTAGAAATGTTAAAAGCATCGATGTGAGCGTTAAGTTCGCATTTCCCAAACAACCAACATCTTATACCTTTGAAGAAAATTGAGAGCATTTAAAATTTGAATTATTTGATTGTGAAAGGTGAAAAAATTAATGACCTTGAGTCATTACAGAATTCCGACTTCCTATAAGTGATTATTGAGTTTATTGATCGTGATCTGTTGCCGCTTTAAAAGAGTAGATAGAAGAGGGTTTTATTATTTGGTATTAATGCCTTGTTGTATTTTATTTCTAATATTTAGATTTTTTTTTTATTTCCACCGTTATGATGGCGATAGTTATGGAAATATCTGAAGAAAACAAAACGAAAAACAATAAAATATAAAAACGGCTCTTTCATTTACTTTCCAGGCGATCTTAATTCATGTTTTCAGAGTATGTACGCGTTGGCATCAGACAACTTGCACTTTTAACCTGTTTCCGGTAGCTTTTAATGCATTCTATATCTATTTCATTATTTGTTGTAGCTATGGAAAATGTAGGTTGCAAGGACTATGATCGGAACCCTGCAGGAACAGAAAATGATCAAATAACCCTTGAAACATTTTCAGAGGAAATGTAAGAATTTTTTTCTTGGCAGTTTACTTTATACATAATTAATCGTCCAAAAGGAAGGTAGTAATCATATTGCTGTTTATCAGTGTATTTATGAATATATCATTCTTTTTGACTTGATATAATCAATTTAGTATAATAGAATTCGATCTAAGGTTAATTGACATCCTGAAGCAAAGTTAGCTGTTGCTGTCATAGAATTACACCAAATGACGTCACTTATGTGTTGACTTCTGCTCTGTCCACCCCGTACCCTGTACTGACATTGCTTTAATTTCGTAGGCTTATGCAACTTGGTCACCAACAGACAGTGCTCTTCAGGGGGAAAAATAGACTAATGTTTGCTGCACCCAGATAACTGCTATGGATAACAGGCTTCAAATCTCAACGTAGCTGATTGGAGCTAAAAAAGTCTTTTATTAGAATTGTCTTTGTACAGAAAGGACACAGATTGCACAGAAGGTCATCCGACTCTTCTTGCTGTACAAAGACAAATTTTGATTCCTAATGTTGTGTAATACCATATGACTAACATTTGGGAGATTGAAACACTGCGTTTTCTTTTCTAACTTTTATTGTTGTCGCCACGACCCTTTGCAATGTAAAAGCATACATGTTTTCTTCTTTAGGTGCCTGGTTGTGAAACATTTTCAATTTCTTTTCTTGTGTTTGTATGATACCGAGAATAGTAATCATTTAACCATTTAGTATTGCAACTTGTATTCATGGGTTTTTTTCGGTGAACCACCATTTAATTGTTTTGTATTTTAATTTTTTTCTATTGATCGTCTCCTGGTAGTACACTAAAGAAGAGTAACAATATTGCTCATTATCCCTCCAGGTGAATCAACTATTTTCTTTGGCCTCTACCATGATTATTATGATTGATTGTAAGATTGTCAACAACAATAGCAAGTGGCATTAATGAAAATACAGGGTCATGCGTTATCATGAATTTTGAATTAAAGTTATCCAATGAAAGTTTCATAAACAAAGTTTGAGGCTAGTTAAACCCAGTCTTGGTAAACACAGTGTAGATTTGTAGATTTGCAGGACATATCTTCATATCTATGTATCATTGTCAGTTATCATCAGTATAGTATAAAATCATACTTACCATATATGTTACGTATTATGAGTTGTTTTTAATTGCATGTGCATAACTGTCTTACTGTGTATGGTTGATTTACTGAAAGTTTATTTTTAAATAACTTGCACAAGACAGGGAAGGATGGAAGACGAAGATTTGCTACGGCTACGGTTGAAAGGAAAAGACTCTAAACTTGCTGTTGTAAAAAGCTGTGAACGCAATTCTTAAGGCAAAAAAAAAGGAATAGGCGCCTTAATAATTCTAGATTATATTTCAATGTTTTAAACGTACTTTCTAATGGACGTTATGTGTCCTGACAGTTGGCATTTGATGAATAAGAATGTCGATTTGTCAACTTAATGGAAAAGTTGTAGGGCGATGTTTATTTTTGTAATCACGCTACATGTAATAAATATGGTGAGAAATTGTAGTGTGACTATTCTTGACAAATTTGTGAATTTGTTTTTGTTTCAGTTGAAATGGATACCTGATTTCTTTTTTTGTTTGTTTTTCACTTTCCTGTTTTTAGGAAACTTGGCTTGCAAAATGCATCAGCCACATTTTCGGAGTAAGTCTTACAGACGTTCTTCATTCTGTAAATATGTACATTCACTGCACCTGCTCTGCAGCGGTGTGATTCAAATGATCATCGAAATTTTATGCTGAATTACATTTAAAGCATACATAGCTGCCTGCTTCATGTGTTTCCAACAACTAACCTTTGTTTTACTGAATATATGTAATATATCATGTTATATTGTATGTATTTGTTTACAATGAAGTTGTTTCTTATTCCACTGGTGTATATTTAGGGTATACTCTCACAAAAAACGTGAATGTGATTGTATTTAAGCCTATCATATGAATACAGTTTTTGCTCACTAAATGATACTTCATTTGATCTAAGAGATGATTTATAAGTACTTTGGGATCTTGTGCGACATGATAATTGAGGTTTAGTTACCTATTTGTTATGTACAGACAAATCTACTAGCTCTCACTTCATTGAGTTTGGAAATCGCAAGTTCTGTTATGTTTTTCGTATTCCAGCTTAATAAATGACGCCTATACAAAACTCCTTCCATCATTTTGCGCTATTTGAAAAAGTTAACTGGTGGTGGTGGTTCGTCCATCGTAGTCGATGAGGACCTCCTTGATCATCTGGATGGAGGACAGAATGGTCTGTTGTGGGTGTAAAGATGACTGGTCAGTCCGATTTGTGCTCAAAAAGACTTCAAGCATTGGGGACAGGGGTAGTGGCTGCTGTCTGAGGGTCAGCTATTTGCTCCTTCCTGATTTGACATTGCCATTTTCTTGCAGCTGTCCTGCCCTGTTTGTGCAACTAAGCACCTCTGTAAACTGATAGTGCCAACCTGTTCTGTTCTATGCGTCTACCCAGGTTTCAGAGAGGACTTTACCACAAACCCTGCCTTGTCCTTAAAACGCTTTCGCTGACCTCTATCAGAGGGTTCTTCTTGCAGCAGCTCTCCATAGAAGAGTTTTTTGGGTAACCTGTGGTCTGGCATGCAAACAACTTGACCTGTCGATTGTAGTTCGTAGCCCATCAGGTTGGTGTGAATGTTAGGAGAGTTCGTATGTACTAGAATCAGATAATGGAGTGAAGTCTACCAACGATTGCACTGGCTTTTGCAACTCTTGTATTGATTTCACCGTCGTTGGGAGACAGTAATGCCGACGTGAAATTGTACACTGGGCTCAGTCTTTGTCCATTCACATAGATAATTGTTTCATTGCAGGCTCTTTCTGTGGCTGGCTGAAGCATAACTTCCGTTTTCTTAAAAGTAATAGTGTGGCAATAGTTGGAGTATGATTCTGAGAATCCGGCAATGTAATGCTGCGTGCCCATTTCTGATATTGAGTTGAGGGCACAATCT
This sequence comes from Morbakka virulenta, assembly GCA_003991215.1. NCBI lineage: Eukaryota > Metazoa > Cnidaria > Cubozoa > Carybdeida > Carukiidae > Morbakka > Morbakka virulenta. Next base: position 332,164 of record RDPX01000471.1, read on the forward strand.
TCAGCAAACAAGAGGTGCCTGATGGATTATGTTTTGACCTTGGTCTTTGCTTGAAACGTCCTGAGGTTGAACACTCTTCCATCAGTCTGATATCTCATACCAGATCCAGTATCTGTGTCACTAAAGGCATTTGTCAGCATGGCGGAGAACATAATGCTGATAGTATTGAAGCAAGGACATATCCATGTTTCACTCCACTACTGATAGAGAAGGATTTGGACACGTGTCCACTGTCCTGAACTCTGACCTGCATACCATCATGAAATTATCATACGATGGAGATGAACTGCCTAGGGCAGCCGTAATGATCTTCTACAAACCATTTCTGCTCAAGTATCAAACGATTTTGTCAGATAGAGATAGGTGGAATACAAATTGAGGTTCTGTTCTTGACACATTTCTTGGGAATTGCCTAGCTGCAAACACCATGTCTATCGTTCTGCATTCTTGAAGCCCCATAAATGTACAGGCAGCAGGCTCTAATTAAGGTGTGTAGTGAAACAGTTAAGACGTAGCCTGGCGAGAATTTTACTTGCAATAAACAACAAAGAAATACTATAATTATTGTTCCAAGCTTGCCCGTTTCCGTTTCACTTGTTTAGGTGGATTATAGAGACGTCTTTGAAGTCCTGAGACATTTTTCGGTCTGCCAGACGAGTCAAATGAGTTGAAGTAACTTTCTCGTCAAGGCTATTGCATCTACTATATAGATACTCAGAGCAATAGTATCGACACTAGTTGCTTTGCCTTCGAACAGTTGGCTCACTTCCTTCTGTACCTTTTCAAGCGTCAGAGGTTCATCAGGAACATCATTTATTGGCACCTGTGTATAGCGGTCGATGCTTTCATTATTTTTAGAAGAGAGACAGTTAAGGACATCACAAAAGTAGTCAGTCCATAGTTCATGTCTTTGTCTGTAATCAATGTTGAATCTTCTCAGCTCAAGAGATTTGATGAGTCTGTTTGAATAGCACCAAATTATGTTTTCTTCAGGTTATCATAGAATTGCTTCATATCATGACTGTTAGCACAGACATGGATCTCGTCGGGTTTGTTGCAAAGCCACGAATCTTGCACTTTTCGCAGATTTTGCAGGACAGACCAGCGGATGGTGTGCAAAGCATCTTTCTTGGTGATCGGATAGGGTTATTATGGGGTCCCTTATGAGCTTTTTGATTTTCTTCAAGCAACTTTAGAATCTCTGTGCTCTTTTCATCAAACCAGTCTTTTTGGTGTCTATTGGAGGATCCTAGAACCTCTTTGGCAACGTTATAGATTGTTTTATGGAGGGAACCCCAATCTTCTTCTACATCTTTGTTGGTCAATGAGGCAGACCACAGCCTTCCTTTCAAAGTCCTGAAAAGAGACTCTTTGACAGCATTGTTTTTCAATTTGCTGACGTTGTGGCATTTTGGAGCATTTATTACTCGGGAGCATCTCTCATAAAGAATACGGATGTTTGGCTTTGAGATGATAAGGTAGTGATATTTTCAGCAGGGTGCACCAAACATGGACGTGATCATCCGTACGTCTAGCCTATCCCTCTTTCTGATGATGACAGAGTCGATAAGATGCCAGCACGTGGGTAAAAGAGAGAGGCAAAACATTGTTTTGATGATAAACAATTCATACCTTGCACAGATCTACAGAAGTAAAAGACTATTACTGTTGCACCTTTGTTGTGGTGATGTCCTCTTTTCGTTACCATACACCAGATGTATTAAGCATTAGTTGTGAACAAGTATATTTTGTTCCAACTGACGTCATGCGAGTCAGCGGTGAATCTCCTTAAATTTGATCAACAATCCATCTAGTGGAGGTTACATGAGCAATTACACCAGTAACCTGAAGCAACTGTACAGATATGGATGAAAGGTTGCTGTCTTACGAGGTCATCCATTGTGCAATCTGGTAGAAATGACGACCTATCATAATGTTATCAATTATTACTTTGCTTTAATACCCCCTATAAAAGGACTGCTTTACCCCCCAAAAAAGTAAAATGAGATTATTCTTTTGTATTTGATAAATAATAAAATGTATAAATGGTTTAAAGAATTAGTTACGTTATAGTGGATTTATCGTATGTCACCGTTATGGCAATAGAGATTGTTTCAGCATGCAAAATATTTGAATGGCATGTGAAACAAGACATTGAAAGACTTGTCACGGGGGTGGAAAAAAATCTAAATTGCAGAGCAGGCTTAGGTGGGAGAGGTTTCTGCTTATGACGTACCTTAACGAAAGCCTTTGCATAGTCTGTAAAGCACATGTACAGATCTTTCTGCATCTCTGCAGCCCTTTCCGTAATCATACGCTGCGCAAACACAGCATTCTTTGTTCCTGCATCCTTCACAAAGCCGAACTGCTCTCTTCCGACCTCAGGTGATATCCTCTTCCTTGCTCTTATTAGCAATATTCTCTGTATCAGTTTTATCACATGATTCATCTGACAGATTGTTCGATGTTGTTTACAATCTACTGCTCCAGATTTTTGGGGAGGAGTATGAAGATAGATTTTGTCAAGTCATCAGGAAAATTCCCCTCATTGTAAATCCAGTTGATAACCGCTGTCAATTTTTCAACACCATACTCTTCAAAAGTCTGAAGCAACTCTGTCACAATTCCATCGGGGGCGGCTGCCTTTTTTATGTTAATTTTCCACATTCCGGCTTGTACCTTTGACGTTAGGATTTTCTGACCATTGTTAGTCTCCACAAGAACAGGCATGGCTCCTCGTACGTCGTGGAAGAGCTTACCTATGTATAAGATCCATCGGTTCTGTATGTCTGCTTTTTCAACCAGCATGGTTCCATCACGTGTCTTGATGAAACCCGATGTAGTACAACTTGATTTTCTCCCACTTAGCTCATCAATACCTCTGTAGACTTTGCTGGAATCGACATATTCATTTTCAGTTGCAGAGTATTTGTTATTTAGCCAGGGTTTTTTTTTCCTCGCTACATTTTTGCCCTATGACTTTATTCAGTTCTCGATATTCACTACTGCCGCTGTCCCTAATTTTCTGTCCGCCACTCATCATGTCCAGTATCTCCTCGTGCATCCACTTTTGTCTGCTGCCTTTTTTTTCTTTTCTACGATGGACCTCATTTCACTTCATGTGGGACAGTCCTCATCTTCAAGCAGCTCAATTCTTTTTCTCACTGCAACTGCAAATCTCTCTTGGACCTCGAGTTTGACTAGTTGTTCAAAGTGAAGTTATCCGGCCACTGCTGCCCTNCCTATGACTTTATTCAGTTCTCGATATTCACTACTGCCGCTGTCCCTAATTTTCTGTCCGCCACTCATCATGTCCAGTATCTCCTCGGGCATCCACTTTTGTCTGCTGCCTTTTTTTTCTTTTCTACGATGGACCTCATTTCACTTCATGTGGGACAGTCCTCATCTTCAAGCAGCTCAATTCTTTTTCTCACTGCAACTGTAAATCTCTCTTGGACCTCGAGTTTGACTAGTTGTTCAAAGTGAAGTTATCCGGCCACTGCTGCCCTTTTCAGTTTCTTCAATTTGCATTCAATCGTGCACACCGCCAGAACATGATCGCTCCCACAGGCTCCCCTTGATAAGTTGTTGTGTATTTCACCGCCCTTTTGAATCTATCATTTATCTTGTGTTGCTGCATTGTGTGGTTCAGTATGTTGTAGCTTTGTGAAACCTTTATTCTCTTCTGATGCCTTTTCCAGTTTTAAATCCTTTAAATTTCTGTTAAGACGTCTTCCTTATGCTTGGTTGTTACAGGTCCTACTTTCTCCGTTCTTTGACAGACATACGTTTGTTCAGGGAGCTCGTAGTTTTGGTGCAATGACAGGGACGTTTCTGTCACTACCTCCAACCCAAACAAATATGAAATGTATATATTTACGTCTAAAGAATATAATAAAAGTGAGATACAAAATAAAATGATTTCCTGTACTGGTCTGTAAGCAATAAATTTCTGATGATGTTCACCTGACATTTGGCGAGCACAGCAGAAAACAGGTGATACATTGAGTGGGTACGCCATGCGGACGACACAACTCTATTTACATAGATCACAGTAGTTAACAATAGTTTCATGACACAATGGAAATTGCATAAGTCAATTACAGGGACATTCAGAGTAGTGTTAAATCAGGGAATAACGCCTCCATTTTTTTAAAAAGAAAGGCAATAATATCTCACACAAAATCGTTTTGCTCCCACGTTTTGTCAGGGCCCAGCCACCTCCTCTCCCTTGGTCCCTGCCAATTACAGAAAGAAGACTTACAGCAACCACGTAGCTGGACACATTGACCTCTAGGGGAAAAATCTGCTTTGTCCCTCTCCTAAGCTAGGTGGGTGAGTTGGGGGCGTAAATATTTTATACAGAAAACAACTACCTTGCAGAAAACTTGGGCTTTTGTTTGCAATCAATTTAGCATGGAAAATAACTTTTACCGTAAATGAGAACAAAACAAATACAACACAACAAGTTGAGAACAAGATACAACAGACCAAACTAACTACTAAAATTAGAAAATTACACTACGAGTTTTTGGTAGCCATTTAACAGAAAATTCCTCAAAAAATATTTCACAAACTAGATCCTTTTCCGTATAAAGTTGAGTCAAATCACATTCATGAAATGGAGTGCTACTTTGCCTTCTTGGAAATCAACAAATGCCCCAGAAGAAAAGATGCATCCAACTCTTGCTGATGCACAGCGATATGTGAGTGCGACTTTGTAGACCAATTTGATGCGTAATTTTCTTGCAAATATTGGTAAATATCTTGAGTGTCATTGGTTTTTTTTCTTTTGCAATACTCAAGGATAAAATTCTTATAAACTTTGCATTCATTTTTTAATTTTCTTTTGTCGATCTTCTTAGTTACAATGTTAACTTCTAAATGAGGAATTCTTGAGCACACCTTCAAGCAGTACTGCTAATACTGTTGCTTCACAAAAACTTTGGGTGATCTGCCATATTTTCGATGACCACATTCCAGTGTCTGTTTCTGGAAATCGAACACTCTTTCCTCTTCAAAAGTTGTGGTCAGGTCAATGGTAATACCTCTTGTGCTACATGAATCATCATATTCAGGGTTTGCTGCAGGTATTGGTGCATCCACCACAAAATTATTTAATAGAGATGATACGCCTTTGTCTCTTTAGGACCTCTCTGTGCCACATATCTCTTCCAGAGTTGCAACTCTGCTCAAATCTTTTGCAAAGAACACAAATCAAGAACATTCATGCAACATCCATTTTATCATCATCAGCTGCCGTCCTCAGGTCAGAGGGTTGGCGATCCCTGTCACAGCTCTTACAGTTTTTCTCCAGTCAATTCGGTTCTGTTCCAGTCTACTGCATTTGTTTACATCTCTTCCAGTCCATTCCTTGATGTTATCACTCCATCTAGTTCTTTGTCTTCCTTGGCTTCTTCCTTCCCTTCTATTTTCCCTTGAAGAATAACTGTGCTTAGGTTCTTCTTCCTTGTGATGTGTCCGAAGTATTTAAGCTTGCTCTGTTTTATATTGGTTAGAAGGCTCAAATTAGTTCTGAGTTCCTCTAGTACAGACCGATTGGTTCTTCTTTGTCTCCGGCTGATTCTGAGTATTCTGCGGTAACCATACCTCAATCTTTCTGGCTTCTTTTCTTCTTATCGTCCAGGTCTTCGATGCATACATTGCTACTGGCCACACTAGTGTTTTCAACAGCCTAAGCTTTGAATTTAATGATATATTTCTACTTTTCCATATCTGAGAGAGATTTTTTATGATTTGTCTTCCTTGTCCTAATCTGGCATTTAATTCTGACACACAGTCTGCATTTTCTTTTATAATTGATCCTAGGTACTTGAAATGCGGAACTTGCTGTACTTCCTTTCCATCGCATAGTATGTTTAAGTTCTCACGAGCCTTACCGATCATCATTACTTTGGTCTTCTTGACGTTCATGAAAAGGCCATATTCTTTCGAAACTCTATTTACCAAGGAAAGTATTGATTGTAGTCCTTCTTCAGATCTAGCCGTCAGGACAATGTCATCTGCGTACCGGAGGTTGTTCACATTCTTCCCATTAATTTTTATTCCGTGCTGACTTGTGTCTACTGTTTCTCTCATAATGTACTCTGTGTAGAGGTTGAAACAAAGTGGTGACAGGAGACAACCCTGTCTCACTCCTTTCTCAACAGAGAACCATTCAGTAAGTTCTTTTTCAACTCGGNCATTATTTTCCCTGACCTCAGTGATTACACGAAGATTGAAAATCTGGTCTCTAGTGCCGACTCCCGACCGTAAACCCATTTGGGTCTCACTTATTTCTGCTTCTGCTTGCGGCTTCATTCGTGATAGAAGAATGCGGAGTAGAATTTTGCTGCTGTGGTTTATTAAGGATATCGTTCTGTGTTCATCACATTGCTTTGCACCCGCTACTTTGGGGATTGGTACGAAGACTGTTTGCGTCCACTCCTGTGGCCACTTTTTCTCCGCTATGATTTTGTTACATAGTACTGTAAAGAAATCTATCACCGGTTCGCGACCTGCTATTATGAGTTCTGCTGGTACACAGTCTATTCCAGGTGCTTTATTCTTTGGCATTTTCCTTATGGCTGCTCGAACCTCACTCTTTAGTATCTTCAGTGGGACATCAGTGCATTCACTTACATAGTTGGCTGTATTATTGCTTTTGAAGTCTTTCTCCGTATTCTTTCCACCTTCTCAGTATATCGTCTAGCTGGTTCATCCATTTATTAACTTCAAAACATTTGGCATATTACTGGTGGATGACTAGAACATTTGACATGTAATATTTACGGGTCCTAAAAATTTGCTTGTAAATAGTCAAAGTGACCTGAGCAAGGTGTATCTAAAAGTCTCTTTAGTTTAAGGCCCTCATACTTTTTTCTAACACTTTTCAATTTTAAGGAGTCATAAAAACTTGAAAACTATGCACGATTTTCTTCAGCTCTGATCGAATATGAAAAATTAAGATCCTTAAAAGTATTAAGGTATACCCCTCCATCAAAACGTTCTGAGCTGAAATCAGAGTTTGCTGTATCTCCCCGGCACGAAAGGTTAATTCACTAATGACAAGATATCCAAAGATATGAAAAAATGCTTCAAATCAAATTCTTTGTTCAGGTATTTTTGTAAGCACCCAAATATTTTCAGAAAAGCTAGTGATCTATGTCCCTTCTTTTGTTTTCCTCCCAAAAATTATATATACTCAAGCTACATACAGTACTGTTTCGCCCTTTGTGGGTCCATCAGTGCAGCACAGAGTTTCTGAGACATAACTCTATATATATATATATGCGTATGATCAACAAAAAAAAAGCTAAATATCTAAGACATTCTCATTGAGCCACAAACGGAAGTCCTCATCAACAGTTTTGATATCACCTCGAATACCTATCAGTTGGCAAATCAATACGTGTTGATGGGATTGAATTTCACCACAACGACAAAACAGATTGGCCCTTAGAGCAATTCTATTCATGAAATCGGCATATCGTCCATATCCAGATCGTAATCGATTTAAGAGCACCCATTGTTCATGCTTCAGATCACGTCCTGGAGGTTTCACCGTAGGTTCAGGAATAAATTGGGAAAGCTGGTTGTCTGTATTACTCCATAGCTGTTTCAACACATCAGCAGCCCAAGATTTGACAGATGCTGTATCGTTTATGGTGGAAGCTAAAAGGTGCATGCGATTCGAAAGTGGAACTCTTCTCTTTAACCT
>RDPX01000471.1:347110-366172 GCA_003991215.1 Morbakka virulenta
ATTGCTCAACCATGAATGGGTTAAAAATCCCTCACTGCCTTGTGAGTAGGTTTTGAAACACCAAAGGCTAGGTGCACCGCCTATAACAGTGATGCCGTCAGGCCTTGCCAGCCGGGTTAAAGCAATGGCAAATACCCAAAAATGAATCTGGACATCACCGAAAATAGAAATATGGCTAGGGCGTTCCACGTAAGGGACGCCCTTCATCCCCCAGGTGCTGTGAGAAGAGAACAAGGGGTGTCGTAAAGTGCCCTTTTGCAATTAAAGATACAATGGAAATGTAGTACCATCACAATAGGCAGTTGGAATGTAGGCAGTATGGCAGGGAAAGGAAGAGAGATAGCAGATGTGATGAGGAGACGGAAAATAGACGTCCTCTGTGTACAGGAAACAAAGTGGAAAGGAAATCGTGCCAGAGAGATTGGAGAAGGATAAAAGCTGTTTCAGTATGGAAAAGATACCCGTAGGAATGAAGTTAGCATTGTATTAAGTGAGTCAATAAAGGCGAGTGTGCTTGAAGTTAGAAGAATAAATGACAGAATCATCTGTGTAAAGGTAATCATGGCGAAGGGCATGCTGAATATAAGTGCTTATGGCCCACAGGTAGGATGTAGAGGTGAGGAGAGAGAGCGATTCTTTGAAAAGCTGGACGATCTGATTAGAGGGATACCAACGGAGGAGATAGTAGTCATCGGTGCAGACCTAAATGGACCTGTGGGGGCAGATCGAAGGGGATTTGAGAGTCACCAAGGGAGATTTGGTTACGGGAGACGGAACGAGGAGGGAAGACGTATCTTAGAGACAGCTGAGGCGCTAGACTTGATGGTTGTTAACACATGGTTTGAAAAGAGGAAAGAACATCTGACAACATACAGTAGTGGGGGAAACAAGAGCCAAATTGAGTATTTGATGACTAGATGAGGACATAAAGGCATGATAATGGACTGTTAAGTGATTTCTAGAGAACCGGTGGTGGCACAACATAGACTCCTGGTAATGGATGCACAGATCAAGCAGAAGAAGAAGCGAATGGAAAGGAGGAGAGGAAAGATCCAAGTGTGGAGGTTGAAAGGTCCCTTGCAAGCAGCCGAATTTAAAGGAAAAGTAAGTGAGAAAATGAATCGAAGTGAAGCAGATGTAACAGTTGAAGATGAATGGAATACTGTGAAGAATATTCTTGTAGAAGAGTCTGTTCGAGTTTGTGGGAGACAGAAGCCTCGAAAGCCAATAAACAGAGAAACGTGGTGGTGAGCAGAAGTCCAAACTATTGTGAAGAAAAAGAAAGAAGCTTTTAAGCAAATGAAAAGAGTAGGAAGTGCAGAAGCAAAAGAAGAATACAAGTCACTGAAAAGGAAGGTAAAGAGAGCAGTTGCAAAAGCAAAGGCACAGAGTAGCGAGAAGTGGTACAAGGACTTTGAAACAAGAGAGGGACAGAAAAATATTTTTTAAATTTCGAGGGCAAGAAACAGAGCTAAATCTGATGCAGGGGACATAACTGTGGTTCAGGATGGCGATGGAAAGATTCTGACAGGAGAAGATGATATAAAAAAGAGGTGAAAGGAGTATATTAATGGACCTATGAATACTGTAAATGAGAGGGAGGAGCTTGAGAAGCAGGCGACGGTTGAGGGCCCAGAAGGAAGCATTAGTGTAGAAGAAGTTGAAGAAGCATTGAAAAGAATGAACAATGGAAAAGCAGAGGGTCCATCAGACGTGACTAGTGAAATGTTTATGGCTTTAGAAAATGAGGAAATCGAATGGCTTGTAAAGTTCCTGAATCGGTTATGGACTGAGAAAACCATTCCGGAAGATTGGATGGATAGTATCATGTTACCAATATACAAGGAAAAGAGAAATATGATGGATTGTAACAACCATAGAGGAATTAAACTACTTGAGCATGGACTGAAAGTGTATGAGAGAGTAATAGACAGAACGTTGAGAAAAGTAATCGAGATCGGCGAAATACAATGTGGATTTATGCCAGGAAAAGGTACGGTGGATGCTATTTTTATTTTAAGGCAAAGACAACAAAAGGCACTGGAAAGAAACAATTTTTTGTACACTGCATTTATAGACTTGGAAAAGGCATACGATCGGGTGCCTAGAGACCTAGTGTATTGGTGCCTTAGGAAAAGAGGAATAACAGAGAAAATGGTCCGGGTTATTCAAAGTTTGTACGGAGGGAGCCGCACCACTGTTCGATGTAGCGCAGGTTCATCGGAATCTTGTTCCGTGCAGGTGGGTTTACACCAGGGCTCTGCTCTAAGCCCTTTCTCTTCACCGTGGCCATGGACACAATCACCACAGAACGTCAGGCAAGAATTGCCAGAAGAGCTACTATATGCAGATGATATTGCCATCACAGCAAGCTCAGAAGAAGAGTTACAGGAAAGGTTGAGAAAGTGGCAGGGAGAGTTGGAAAGGAAAGGACTGAAAGTGAACAGTAGGAAGACGGAAGTGCTGGTATCATCGAAGGAAGGAGGAAATGTGGTTGAAGTAAGAGACCTACGCGAGCAAGCGATAAAGCAAGTGGAGAAGTTTTGTTATCTAGGTACGATCGTGTACAAATGTGGTGGGAGCAAAGAAGAAGTGAGAGGAAGGATAAGTAAAGCTTGGTCAAAATGGAGAGATGTTAGTGGAGTAGTATGTGACAAGAAGATGGCAATTAAGCTGAAAGTGAAAATCTATGAAAGTGTGATAAGACCAGTGATGCTGTATGGAATGGAGGCACTAGTGCTTAAAAAGGCAGAGGAGAGGCTTTTGGAGTCAACTGAAATGAGAATGTTACACTGGATATGTGTAGTATCATTACTTGAGCATAGGGCAAATGAGGACATCAGGAAATTTGCAAAAGTAGTAAACATCAACGACAAAGCACGTGAAGCAAGGCTAAGATGATTGGGCCACATAATGCGTAGAAGAGATGATTATGCTGTAAAGAAAGTATATCTGGAGAAGGTGGAAGGAAGGAGAAGTAGAGGCAGGCAGAGGTTACGTAGGAAAGATTCAGTGGAAAGGGATAGGATGGAAGTTGGAGTGAGGTCCGGAATGTGGGACGAGCGCGGCGAATGGAAAAGGAGTTGTCGAGCGGCCGACCCGACGTAACGTTGGAAAAGACCGAATGAAGAAGAAGAAGTTGTGAACAGAGTGCACACAGATTGCAGAGCCATGAACTTCAGCGCAGCCCCTTTCTTTTGATCTCATTTTCACACAAATTTCTTTAAAAGGAGGCCACTCCTTTAAATGGCGCGAATCTTGAAGTTGAAAGAAACAACTTCAAATGGAAGATCATCAAAATCACGGTGCATTACAATCGTAACTTATTTGATAGATGGTTCGGTAGAACTATATTTCAACAAACTTACAGGTTCTTCAGGATGGATATACAAAGTTTCATTCAAAAAGTGGAAGCTCTTGGTTTTGACGCGGTAGATTCTCTCAAAGAAAGCAAGATCAGGGAAGTTCTTCAGGACAAATCTACTGAGAAATTCATGTGCTGTCTCTTTGAAAAAATAGATGATTTGGAAGCTTTAACGGAGAAGGAGCTGAAGCAGTAAGTTGCAGATATTGTTTCGGAAACATTGTTAATAGAATTTAATTGTTACCGACTTCATTAAACATCGTAAATTGTGAGACACATATACACACAGATGACCCTCAAAGTCATGAAATGTATGTATGTATGTATGTATGTATGTATGTATGTATGTATGTATGTATGTATGTATGTATGTATGTATGTATGTATGTATTTATTCGCCACTAACAAAAAAATACAAATGTTCAAAGGTAAATGGTAAAAACCTGATACATGATGTTATCCAAAATAGTTAAAAAATAAGACTAAACAGAAACAAAAAAGAACGAAACAAACAGGCGGGACGGTAATCTAGAGAAACGGTGGCAGGGGTAGCATAATACAGATCATGAAGACCTTATTAAATAAATCTTGTCTAATATCAAAATCAAAATTACGTTTGGTTTTCAATATAATTGAATAAAACACGCAAAGAACGCGCTTATTGGATTAAAAGAAAAAGTCCAGATCAAAAATGATATTGGAGCCCCATGAAAGCGTGTATGTGATCCAATTAATCAGATCAGATTTATCAATTTAATAAAAAGAAAAGGGTTTAGGAAGGAGACTCGCTGTCAGGCTGTGACTGAAGCTCACGAGTCAATCATGGTGTGCATGGGAATGAGGAATAGCAAGTATGACCTTAGGAATTTGTCTTGCACAGTATGGAGATATTTGAACAATATGTTGAAAAGTCTTATGCTGTGAAAAGAGGGAGGAAAGAAGGAATCGAACGGAGTATACAGCTTAGCAGTCAATTGCAGTAACCAAGACCTGGTTAATTTTAAATTTGAAGTGTCTATTTAGCCTTCTGACTCGTCAAGGTCAGCTTAGGAAAACTCTTCCAGACAAATTTTCTGACACCATAGTACCCATAAATTGCTACATAAGTCTACACATTTACTTCACGTTCCGTTACTTGTTTATTTATTATAGTTTTGTTTATAGTTTATAACTTTGTGGCTTTTGTCCTGAGGATGTTTACAAAATTTACGGCGTTCAGGACTTGCTGAAGAAAGCACCGGCCTACTGAAACATCATAACATGTTTTACACTTTGTCGTACCAGTAAAAACAGACAAAAATCAGTTTCTGAAATGAGTGTTAAATTCTGGCAATAAAACATTTAACTTGACCAACGATAAAATTTACCGTGATACAGTATAGCGCTTTCTTTCCTTCTTTGTGTTTTTCTATTAGAATGGATAGAGTGAATATTGCATACACCATGAAGATGAAAAATTTGATGAATTTTACATGCAATTGAGTAAACTAAGCAAGGGTTGTGAATTTTGAAAGTTTACTGATTCTCTACTTAAAGACAATTATTATCAAACTTAAGGTGCCCATCTCAAAATGCTGCAAGAAATTACCAGCAGGCAACACTTGCAACAACACTGGAAGGAACTGTACAAAGTCAAACAACTTTAGACTCAAATGACAAATTCTTCCTTGGCTCCATCAAATTGAATCTCTCAAATTTAGACTGTTTACTAGTAATTGCCATAAATATACTGACATGACAATATATTATCCCAATGACATCACTTATCCACTACCTAGCCAATGGGAAATTGATCTTAGCAGTAATAGCTTATCAGTAACATACAAGATTGTCAATGGTGCTAAAGTCAATGTGTTACCAATGGCAGGGTATAATTGGCTTCTAAAAAGCTAAACTCACTGTTTCAATAGATATGTAATCAAAGCTGCTAGTAAATGTATTGCATTTATATGTCATGAAGGTAAAGCTGCTTCTGTTCTTTTCTTTGTAATGGAAGCAAGTTCCACCCCCATTCTTCATCTCCAAACTAGCTGTTGTCAACTAAATTTAGTAAAATGCATAACACTATCAACTCTAACAATGCTTATCTTTTTGAGTTTATGAACTGTTTTGTTGAATTATTAACTCAGGAACAGCCATACTTCATAGTTGTTGACTGATCTGACCTCCCAGTAATAGATGCATGCTGAAATGTATCAACCCCTCTCCACCCAAAACTAGAAAAGAAACTCAGGTGCAATATTTAGGTATAATTGGTCCTGTAACTGAATCAAATGACTGGGTTAGTTCACTTGTTGTAGTAGAAAAAACAAATTGCTCACCCCTTGCCTGCCTTGATCCTTGAAACCTCAACAAAGGCATCAAACATTATCACCATAAGTTACCAACAACTGAAGAAATCATATTACAGATAATGGGAGCTAAGTATTTTATGAAATAAGATACATCAAATCCATTCTGGCAAGTACCACTAGGTGAGGAAAGCTGTAAACTCCTCACTTTCAATACCTACATAGGTTGTTTTTGATTTCTCTGTATGCCTTATGGTATTATCTCTGTAAGTGAAATCTGTCAGTCCAGAATTGCAGATTTTGCCTCTGGTGTTGAAGGAACAGGTAATATTATATGTGGGTCATCTCAAGATGCACTCTGTAACCATAGTTGTAAATGTCTAGAGTTTATCTGTAAAAGTGGACTTAAACTCTGAAATGACACTTAGCTTAGTGCAGAAGATTATGCCAACTTCTGTACAGAATGGGATAACCTACATATTACAAGTAGCCTAAAGTACCCAAAAAGTTATACCCTTGTTGAGCATGCAATCCAAACCATATAAACTCTAAAGAAGGTTAATAACAATGAATATGTTCACCTTGTATGTCTCAACTTGAAAACAACACCTCTTAGCAAAAATTTATCATTTCCTGCTGATATATTATCCAACTGATCACCTCATACTCTCTTGCTGACTATTGCTAGTAAAGAGACACCTCATCAAGTGAAAAAAGGTCCTTTAGCCAAAGCAAACATTAGCCACCCTCTATCAGGTCTTCAGCAAGGCAATATAATGGTTTATCATTCTTAGGTTTACGTTTGATTCATTCCTTTTTGTTTTTCTTTAGATCCACACTTTAACTAATAATACATAATAGTATAAGGAAGACGCAATTGTGTATGTGGGTCTTCAATATTTCAGTCATCATTTCTAGTGAATTCTCACAAAGGAAATGTTTAAGTTCTTTAGAAATAATGTGACGGGATTTGTAGAAATAAATTTAGAATTGGCTTGAAGTTAACTTTGGAGAATTTGCAACATGTCTTCCCAGCGTGAATTTCAATAAAACGATGAGCATAACCACATAACAATTCTTACAGTTGCTGAAACTGCCATTAAATTTACCACTACTAATCCATTCCAGAAAACCACCTCTGGTGGATCTGTCAAGAAGCCAAAGTACCTGAATGATTTCATTACAAGATGAACATTAAACCTATCTGAAGTGTGGGGATGTTATGTGACAAAGTTAACTCACCACATATGATAAATCTTCTTAGTATCTTTTTAAGGGATACACACTTGTACCATACACATGATGCCAAACCACATCTGCAGATGACAACAAGTATTTCTGAGTCATCAGTTCATCTGGAATGAAGAGAATAAGGATAACATTATGTACCTGTTTTACTTAGTATTTATAGCTTTAGCTGCCATGATAAAAGCACTAATTTGTAATTACCTCTATATCTTTAGCAATATCAAAGGACAAATGCTGTATGTGATTAACTCTATAGGAGATGATTGATGATCTCACAAGCTGAACACATAAAGCTCAGAATAAAATTTATTTGTGTTTAAATCATTTTGTATTTCCTTTGTTATGCAAAAAGAAAAAAGGTGTCACCAAAGATCTAGGACAGAATGGCCTGGAAGTCCATTTTATTGAACAGTCAATCTGGAGTCCAAGAGAGTAGCTAGGCAAGCAATCTACAAAGCAAAGATGGATGCCGAGAAAAGAAGGTTTCCAGACATAATGTGTAGAGATGACCAGAAGAATGAAGTATTCAAGATAGCTAAGCAGATGATCAAGACTAATCAGGATATCATTGGAGAAAAGTGTATCAGGAATGATGATGGAGAACTTGCAACAAGTGAACTTGAAAAGAAGAATCCCTGGAAGTGCTATTATGAGAGATTGTTGAACACAGAGTTTTCTTGGGATAGAGAAAATCTTGGAGAGGTAGAAACAGTATCTGGACCAGCCATTTTCATTGAGAAAGAAATGGTGAGGGAAGCTGTAAAGAAAATGAAGAAAGGCAAAGCAGCTGGCCATTCAGGAATTGTGGCAGAGATGGTCAAAGCTGCAGGTGAAAGAAGTATAGAGATGATCACTGATCTAACAAATCAGATCATAAGAGATGGTGTCATTCCTGAGGACTGGGAAATAAGTACAATTATCAATTGTTACAAAGGAAAAGGAGAAGCTCTAGAAAGAGATAATTACAGAGGATTAAAGTTAATGGACCAAGTCCTGAAAGTTGTTGAAAGAGTTATGGAAAAACAAATTAGAATTGAAATAAACATCGATGACATGCAATTTGGTTTTATGCCTGGACGAGGAACTATTGATACCATTTTTATCCTTAGACAAATGCAAGAGAAGTACCTTGGGAAGAACAAGAAGCTGTACTTTGCCTTTGTGGATTTGGAAAAAGCCTTTGACAGAGTGCCAAGAGAAGTTGTTTGGTGGGCTTTACGGAAACTAGGAGTAAGTGAATGGCTGATTAAGGTTGTTCAGGCAATGTACAGAAATGCTAAAAGTCGGGTAAGGGTCAACAGTTCCTATACTGAGAGTTTTGGTGTGGGTGTTGGAGTTCATCAGGGATCTGTAATAAGTCCACTGCTTTTTATTTGTGTTTTGGAAGCACTGTCAAGAGAGTTTCGAAAGGGTTGCCCAGAGGAATTGCTATATGCAGATGACCTGGTTCTCTCCTGTGAGATATTGGATGGTCTACTTGCTAAGTTAGAGACTTGGAAGAAGGGTTTGGAAGGTAAAGGTTTGAGAGTGAACATGGGCAAGACAAAAGTGATGGTCAGTGGTTGCAATTTAGGAAAGCCATTGGAGAAAGGAAAGTTTCCCTGTTCAGTCTGTGGGAAGGGAGTTGGGAGCAACTCAATCTATTGTGGTACTTGCAAGCACTGGGTACATAAACGGTGCAGTGGAATAAAGGGCAAACTGACAGAAACTAACCGTTTTAGCTGCAAGAGGTGCAAAGAAGGAGAGGCAACCTGTGACTTAGACCTACATAAAGTGCATTTGGAGGATGAGGATATTGAAGTTGTCCAGAAGTTTTGCTACCTTGGTGACACCCTTGGAGCTGAGGGGGGAGCTGGTGCAAGTGTTACAGCAAGGGTTAACAGTGGATGGAGTAAGTTCAGAGAGCTGATGCCATTGTTAACCAGCAGAGCTCTGCCATTACCTACCAAAGGTAGAGTCTACCAGGCATGTGTACGTAGCACAATGATGTATGGCAGTGAAACTTGGCCAGTGAAAGCTGAAGATGTCAGCCGCATGGAGCGGAATGACATGAGAATGATAAGATGGATGTGCAACGTAAGTCTAAAGGACAGGCTCAGTTCTAATGAACTCAGAAGGAGATTGAATCTGGACAGTATTGGCAGCTGTATGCAGAATAGGAGGCTTCGTTGGTTTGGTCATGTGGAGAGAATGGACAAGAATGCTTGGACAAGTAGATGCAGAACAATCAAGGTGGCAGGAACCACTGGCAGAGGAAGACCAAAGAAAACATGGGAGGAAGTGATAAGGATGGATCTGAAACAAAAAGGTGTCAGCAGAGACCTAGTGAAGGATAGGATAACTTGGAAGTCAATTTCAAGAAATGGTCCAACACATGCTAGCATGTAAACCGGACGTTAAACCGAATATGATGATGATGATGATGATGAGTCCAACACAACATGCCAGCACATAAAATGGATGTGAAACTGAATATGATAATGATGATGATGATGATGATTTGTTGTTGCCTAATATATTTTACAATGTTGTGAGATACTTCCATGTTTTAATGGTTATGTAATCTGTTCATACTAGTTTTCCATTCTTAATTATTATAATAAATAATTATATTCTTTATTTCATGTCCCTGAATTCTCCTTACTATCCAATTCATCATCAGTATCTCAACATTTCTTATTCCCTTGCATTTTCTCTATTCATCATTCCTTCATTAATGCCACATTAATTTCAAATACATTTTAATTTTTATATTTTGTATTTCAAATTTCAGAAGGTACTTACTAATAACAACATCATTTTCAATTTCTAATGTACATGTTCTAGACGTGTGTTTCTTTGGTATGAACGTTGGATGATAAAATAAATACACAGTGAGTGATTAAAAGGATACTATTGTTATTTGTGACCTCTCAAATATTCTTTAAATTGACTTAGGTGTCCCATGGTTTAAAAGGGCAAGGTGCTGTAGCAGGAGCATTGGAGCTAGGTATGGCGGAGGAAGACTACAGTCTCAATGGTACACCCGGGCTTAATCAAGAGCTAGTACCAAGGTCCAACCTGAGAATGGTTTTGTACTGCCCCTACCATGGGTTAAATGGCATCTCACTGTCTTGTGAGTGGATCTTTCGACCAAATACTAGGCGCACTGCTGAAAACTGTGCTACCATCAGGCCTTGCCAGCTGGGTTAGAACATTAGCAAATTTCAAATAAAATGAATCTCGACCAGTTGAATAATACGGATAGGGCTTTTCCCACTACAAGCAGTGTCAGCCCCCAGATGCTGTAGGAAGTGCACAAGGGGTACCAAAAGGCCCCGATTGGGGTTAAAGAAGACATGGAAGAGGAGGAAAATGTGAGTGGGAACATGAAATGTAGGTAGCATGACAGGAAAGGGACGTGAATTTGTTGATGTCATAAAAAGGAGGAAGATTAATATCATTTGCATACAAGAGACTAAATGGAAGGCTGACAGATCAAGCGAGATAGGTGAATGGTTCAAGCTGATTTACTATGGGGTTGAAAAAAGGAGGAATGGAGTAGGAGTAATTGTAAGTGAAGACATCAAAGCCAATGTAGTAGAGGTGAAGAGGATAAGTAGTAGAGTTAAGTGTGAAGATTGCCACAGAAGAAGGAATGGTCAGCGTGGTGAGCGCTTATGCTCCACAAATAGGATGCGCGGATAATGAGAAAGAGGCCTTTTGACGGAGCTGGCGGATGTTGTGAGAGGCATACCAAGTGCAGAGAGAGTCATAATTGGAGCAGACCTCAATGGTCATGTGGGAAGAGATGGAACATGGTTCAAAGGTACCACGGTGGGCTGGGATATGGGGTTCAGAACGAATAAGGAAGGAAGATATTGGAAACGGCAGAGCCACTTGATCTTTTCATTACCAAGACAGGGTTCCAGAAGAGAGAGGAACACAAGATAACCTAGAATAGTGGAGGGAACAGCAGCCGGATTGACTACCTCATAGTCAGATGTAGAGATCGGAAAGACGTTAGAGATTGTAAGGTGATACCTGGAGAGCCTGTAGTAGGCCAACACCGTCTAGTAGTCATGGACTTGAAGGATCGAAGGAAGAAGAAGAAGCAAGCACGAAGGCCAGGCAAATTAAAGTTATGGAAGTTGAAGGAGGCAATACCTGAAGAAACATTCAAGACTTCCGTGCTTCAGAGAAGGGAGCAAGAAGGAGAAAAAAGCAGGAAAAATGAAGAATGGATGATGACCTCGCTATTACAGCCAAGAGCAAGGAAGAGCTAGAGCAAAGGGTTCAACTGTGGCAGGAAGAGTTGGAAAAGAAGGGACTAAAAGTCAACACCAAGAAGACAAAAGTCGTGGTGGCAAGCAAAGCAAGATAAGCCGTGAGCATTAGGTATACAAAGAATGTGGAAATCAGCCAAGGTGGATAGGTGGTACATCACTTCTGGAACATCGGACCAACGAAGAAATTCGAAGGTTTGTCACTGTGCCAAACATATCCAGCAAGACCAGAGAAGCAAGGTTAAAGTGGTATGGGCATGTAATGAGGAGGAATCAGGAGAACCCAATAAAATAAGCATGGCAGGAGGCAGCTCAGGGGAAAAGGAGCGGAGGCAGGCAGAAGCTGAGATCGAGAGATGTTGTAAGGGAGGACATGAGGCAAGTTGGAGCGGATCCGTAGAACTACAAGGAGCGTGGAAAGTGGT
Source organism: Morbakka virulenta (assembly GCA_003991215.1). Lineage (NCBI taxonomy): Eukaryota > Metazoa > Cnidaria > Cubozoa > Carybdeida > Carukiidae > Morbakka > Morbakka virulenta. The sequence goes on from RDPX01000471.1 coordinate 358,704, forward strand.
GCAGACTGTGTCGAGCGGCCGACCTGTCCTCGCGATTGAACAAGACCGCAAGAAGAAGAAGTTCTAGGTGATGATTTAAACTCTTAATTAGGTATAATATTTCGCATTAATATGTTGGATAAATAATCATAAATATAAATAACATGCTTTCTTAAATTCTCGATAAAATTGTCATCAAGTCAGTGAGAGTTAACCCCCACTACTTTTAGGAAACAGTTAAGTTTACGTCAATTTGATACAAAAAGATACCTTAAAATAACTTTATTTGTCCTGCTGGGGAGCAAAGAGAGCCAGCAGGCTACATTCTGTACAGTTTTTCCCCAAAAATCTATATTCTGTCCTGTAACAGGTGGTGGGTATTCATTTAGCCAAATTGTTTAACGCAAGGCCTGGTTTTTAGAACTATCTCAAAAAAAAACTTGCTATGGGTATGTATTGGCAAAATCCACAACTTTTTTATTAATCATATCCCTGGTCATCTCAATTAACTATTGAGTAATTAAGAAATTACATGTTGCTTATGAAACAAAACTTTGTTACTTGAGCAATGATCTCCCTCTTTAACAGTGTGTCAAGATCGCCGAGCGGTCTAAGGCGCCAGACTCAAGGTTATTAGACCTTCCTTTAAGTACTGCACCTTGACAAGGAAGAGAACACTTAATATTCTGGGGCTCTACTCCTCCTGATGGTATTTGACCCACGGCACCTTATTCTGGTCTTATTCAGTGCAATCCCCAGTAATTTGAGGACTTCCCCTATCCACCACCCGGGGGATGCACCACTATGCTAATACCACAAGTGCGTGAAAATCATCACCTGGAACTGACAGCAATTAACTAGAACGTGCTAAAAAGATCGTGTGACATAACAGCAGAGTTCTCATTTCACAATTATGGCATGCTTAGTAAAACAGTGTGCGTCATTCCATTTCTTGAATTTCATGGACGATTTGTAAAACCTGTACTTAGTAGCATACTCATTACTTTGTATCAGCGTGATTCAGCATAATTTTAGCTATTAATTGAGGAGAAAACATCAGTAGATTACAACTGTAATATGTAGTTAATCCTCCTATTAGACAAAAGAGTTTACCCATATAGGACCATAGTTTTATTGTGTGAAAACCTTCTTTTCCACAAAACGTTCTTTTCCCCTTGATGCCTAAACGTGCAAATGATATTATATTGAATCCTAACATCCAAATAAACAGTTTTGTGATGCTACAATTATATTTTTTCAATACCATAGCACTCAACTGAATATTAAATTATGAAAATAATGTTCACCTTAATATAGATAGAGAGGGGTTGAATTGTAGAAAAGTTAAAAATATGTTTGGACTGAACTAAACTTAAGCATGTACCCCGCAATTAAGGATGAAACTCTTTCTCCAGGATCCTATCAATGAGCATTTCATCCCAATCATGCAAATAAGTCAGAGCCGTCTACAAAATGATGACTGTGGTGAGAGATGTTTCTAAAAGTATCTCTCAAAGGACAAGTGCAAATCAGCTGGTAAAGGGTGTGGCCATGGTGCCATGTGTACTGATTTGAGTCTAGCTCAACACAGACATATTTGTCATTTATAAAATTCAGAGAGAACTGTTATTTCAACTTAAGGAAGCAAATTGTAGCTATGTAACCTATGTGATGTTGATTGTTTCTCTAGCTACTGGTAATTAAATAATTATTGCATTGATATTCAAAAAGGATGCAGAAACTAACAATAGACAGACCAACTATAAAAATTAATACTTTTTCACTTGTCTTATATTAGCAAGAGGGTTGTGTCCTTCTGATTCCTCAGCAGCACCTCAACTCCTCCTTGTTACAACCTATATTGACAATCTTTGGTATCCTTTGCTTTTTTTAACCTCTGTATTACCATTCATAAGCTTCTGTATGAATTGTGATATTGGCCTCAAACCAGGTACTCAAGCAAAAATATTTGAGTGACTACCTTGTTGTGGCAGTATATGTAATAGTATATGTAACTCTCCATGCCCACATTCCCATCACTTTACCTCATTGTAGCTTTAAGTAGGTTCCTCTTGGAAATGTGATTTTTCTGTCAATGTCTATCGTCATCATCATCATCATCATCATCATCATCATCATATTTGGTTTAATGACCGTTTTACATGCTAGCATGTTGCTGTTGTTGCAAATTGTTTTCTTATTTCAAATTATATGCATGCAGCTTTGTGACTTGCTGTGTTGTAAAGAGACTTCACAATGCAGCAAGTTCAACAGAATATTTTCATTGACTTGCTATCAAGAATTCTCTGGTCCTAGACCCCTTTTAGTCTTTCCTTCAGCCATGTGTGATTATTAAATAAATGCTTGGAAGTGCTTGGAAAACAATCCATTCCTTGCAATGCAGCAATCACATCAACAGTATATCCTACACCCTTCCAGTAATATGGCTCCCAGGACTGAAGAAAGAAACACAACAAACACAACATAGGTATGGCAATTCCGAAACAATTCCAGCCCTGTCTACACCCACGTCTGCACTACCAAAGTATAAAATAGCTGTATCTAATCATTTCAGTAGCCTGACGATGGGAGAAGTATCTCTCAAAACATAGCTCAGAAAAAGCTTACGACTTATGACATGATAAAGCTCTTACATCTTTTGCTATATATATTTGTTCAGTGAATAGTAATAGCCCAACCAATCTTTGTATTATACTAGGACTAAAAAAAAGAATAAACTTTTCAATATCACCCCTTTTTAGGAGTTTTAGTCAAATTTTGTTCCCTGGGAGATGTTAATATTAAGTGTTCTCTTAGATAAACCATGTCCTTTGTTTAGGAGTTAATGGAATCTGGATTTACATATCTTGTAGTTGGTTTTACTGCACATGTTGATTTTCTCAAAACAATAACTACCTCTCAGTTGCCTGGTTTGTGTTGATCTTGGAGAGGTTCAGTGACTTCTAAATGCTCTCTTGTCCCCTCATCCTCAATATCTCCATCCTCCTGAAGAATGTCATCCTGCTTTGATAATTATGCCAGATGACCCAATTGCAACTTGATTTCTGATAGCTATTGATTCACCCATAGATGTTTATGAGTTGCATTTAAACATGCAATGCTTGATCTCTTTTCCCACCTATTGTAAAATGCTGGGAATATTTCACATTCCTCTTGCACTAATGAGTGGAAATTGAATTTTTAAGCATCATGTTCTCTGTGGGTTTGTAAAAATCTTTCATAGTTGAAACAAATTCAGGCCATAGGATTGAAGCTCTTGTGACTTTTTCTGAACCTGCAATGAGCCAATTGTCTTATAGATGAGTTGAGGTGTAAAATCCCAAGGATTTTGCCACATTATCTTTTTGCTGCCATTTGTCTCTGATCTCATCATATTGCTGCAGAGATGGTCTTGGCTGAGGTTCTTCATTAGTAGTATTTTTACTTTCCAGCATCCAATTGCAACCTCAAGAGAAACTTTTGATGGGTCTGGGTACTTGGATATGTACCACAGTTCAAACTTCTTGATGAATTTGGTGATTGCTTTAAAAGTATCTCCAGGGTGAAAATTTGTATTAATGTAACAGGACGAACTCGTGGCCATGCGGAATAACAATGATCCAAGGATTTCTCATGCAAATTTTATTAAAAGCAGATTTTCTCCAAAATAAAAATGGGAACAACTAACAGATTCTCCCTCTGTCAGCCAAAGTCTTGTTTTGTTGCGAGATATCACAAACGTCTTACAATACCCAACTCCAAACATCACTGAAGACACAGGAGAAAAACTCCAATATTTATGGTAACAGAGTATGGGTTGGGTGATGTTTTTTAGATTCTCACACTTGGCTGACACTTACGGTACTTTCGGATCTTAAAACCAAACGGACATAAAAATGTGACAATTGTCTACTGGGTCAGACAATTGTCACCTAAAAAAGGTACGTAATGTTGCAGCTTCCACAATACAACAATTTAATGTTTCCGCAAAACTCTTAGCACACTTACCTGTGTACATCTGCTTGCATAGTATTTCCTGTTGCATACTTATACTTAAGATATTTCTACATAGCAACAGGAAATATAACTTGGCTAATATTTTACAAAAATTATTGTCCTGAGGCATCCTGGTGAGCCTCTCACATTAAAGAACAGTTTTTACATTGATCAGGCTTCAAAATGATCAAATTGTTTTATTGACATCAAGAAGTAGCACTCAAAGATCTGTCCAGAACATTTATGTGCTTGTGAGATGACCATGCTGTACCTATTTTTGAATAGTAAGGGAATAAAAATCTCTTCCTGGAAATAGGGCTGCTTGCATATTGTGCAACCCATGGTGTGTTTATGAAGCTGGACAATGAAAGTGCATACATAACAGTTTCAATTTCAACAGTTTTCACCAATCACATCCTTGCTACAGAGATGGTAAAATAAAGGTATATCTTGTACCTCTATCTGCACTGCTTTGAGTATTGTGCAATCCACAGTACAAAGCTACCTTGCTGTTCTAAATTCAGTAGGTTCTCAAAGCTCTTCTCAACTAGGTGCATGATTGTTGTGTACATCATGAGTAATTGTTATGATGAGGAATTTCTTGTATGTAGGAGTTGAATTGTTTGCACGTAAGAGTGCAAAACTTACATTACCACATCATAACATCCTATGTCCTTCCACTTACCAGCATGATGTAGCAGAAAGTTGTGGGACAGTATGATCTCATGTGATTAAATTAGACTTAGAAATATTGTATATATATATTCACCAGAGATTGTAAAATAGGTGTATTCACTAGTTTGAAGGAGACAGATCACCTTGTATTTAAGTGAATCATGACACCTTGTCTGTTTCTTTTTGATTTATCTTGTACATCCTGATGTGGACACAACAATAATGTAATCAACTTTAGGCTGATGCTGCTGGTTTATCTTCATCACCAATGTTATATCCTTTGCTGTATATATTTGTTCAATGAATTGTTATAACCCTATCAATTGCATCAGTTGCATAGGACATTATACAGAATTTATTAAGTACCTTAGTTATATAGAAACAGTGATATCCAATATGTTTTCTTTTCTTTTTTAACAAAGAGGGATGTTACATTATAACCCATTATTGTTAGTGTCTGCCATTATGTTTCTACCATCTTACTCTCTGTAATCTTGATCTGGTTTCACTGTAATATATGTAAATAAATGAAACATTTCTGAATATATTTACTTTTGATTGTACTGCTAAATGGATTAGCCATTACTCTACTAGTTGTTTATTGTTTAGATATTTATCTCCTCTTCACACCATAAAAGATAACTTGGGGTAGGTTACCTACGTTGGCAATGCAAAGCATGTAGAGTTTTTTTTTTGCTTATTGAAATAGTAATTTGTGGGCCAAATAACTTTAGAACATATATATCACATACATCCTGTGTTCCCCTTTCATGGGATTAGAGGAAACTAGCACCTAATAGAATTTTTTTAATTTTACAATAAGTAAGCTAAATCTCAACAACTGCATTGTTGTTGTCCCTTCTTTAAATCCCTAAAGCTTTCATGTGTTTTGTAATGTTAATAAATATACTCTTTCTTGATGTTAGATACAAGCAGATTCAGGAAGAAGGAAAGTCATTGCTGGAGGTATGTAAGAAATTCACAGATCATATTCACTTTGCTGTCCCAAAGCTTGAAAATAGGTGACTTTTGTAAGCCTCCATTTAAATTAACTTCTTTTAAAATAAAAAAGTAAAACAAGGCTGACTTGAAGTCCATTTTAGAAAAGACCTCAGCACCAGAATCATTTATTTTAATGCCTCTGTGTCAAGGAATTGGATGGTTTCAAGACAAAAAATTTTTGTTTATGTTGTGTGCATCCATCTAACTCTGATGAACCCATTGGTTTTAGGAACCAGACAATATTGAATACCCATAGTGCAGTTTCTGTACCTGGATGTTCCTCAGTGATTCCATCCTTGATCTTATCATCTTTGTCTTGTTGTACATGTACATTTCTGCTGAAACAGGTCTTCCAGTCTCTCGTCCGGTATAAGGTTGATACTGATCAAGTTGAGGAAATAAGCACTGGTTGATTGGAATCTGTAATAAGGTCTGATAGCCTGCCAGATACTTTCAATAGATGTACTGTTCTTGGTAATAGTAGTTCTTGAGATGACTAGGCAGAAGTTGGCAATTTGTCCCAGCATGAGATTGAGGTGGGCTACCTTCTGGGCTGCAGTTCTTCTCCCAGGGTCCCCTTTTTCCTCGTTGGTGAAACCTCTCAGTGAAGCTGCTTTAGATTTCTTCTGCCAAGTGGTAGTGGGAAGTAGAAACTGAACAAAGCTGGGGTCAAATGATAAAATGTACATAAGATTCTGCCTCCAGCTTTCGAAGGTTGAAATTGTCTCATTACGTATTATGGCCATTGCTTTTGAGCCCTGTTAACAGAATTGCAGAGACAAGTGATAAAACAAATAACTTCCAGTGCTTCAGAAGTATCAATACTGTGTACAATATATGTTAGATGTCCAAGTTCAAAGCCTGTCGCCATTAAGGAAAACAGTGATGAAGAACATAAACCATTTGCGTTTTGGTCATACGATAACATAACAATATCATTCGAAGACATATCCACCCTATTTACATGAGAAAGGTGCTGTTAAGCGTTCGTTTTACATGCTGGCATATGTTGGAAAAGTTGTTGACTGCCCTTTAATTTGAAAAAAATAAAGGAGAATCCACTGCCATGGCTCTGTGGCCCATGGCCATAATGACAGAGGTGACTGTGCAGGTTTTTGACAGATAGGGCAAGTCTTAACTAACTCTTCCATATCTTTGTCTAGGCCTGGCCACCAAATATTTGAATATGCCAAAGCCTTCAGTCAAATCATACTAGGGTGGCAAGAATGTAATTCAGATAACATCTGTTGTTGGGAGTGAATCAGGTAGTATGACATGGCGACCTCACATTAAACAAATGTCTTCAATCGTCAATTCATTACAACAAACACAAAAGTCCTTTAAAGAAGGAGTAGCGCAACTTGTTGGCTAACCTGACAAAGTCACGTCATACACACGTGAATGTACTGGGTCCATTGAATTTTTTTTTCCAACCTGTGAAGCAGTAACAGGTAAAAAGTCAATAATATTGTAATGGTTAAAATTTTTATCAGCATCAACTTCTGCTGCTTGGTAAGGCAAAGGAAGGTGGCTCAGCACGTCTGCATTGGTATTATCACTAGGAAATCAGTATTTTATGTCATACTGATAACCAGGTAATAGCAAGGCCCAACAATACATGCTGGCTGCAGCCAGGGAAGAGATACCTGCTTTGGATCCAAAAATTCTTGCAAAGGGTTTATGGTCAGTGAGTAGAGTAATCTGATCAGCACACATGCAAGTAAAACTTTTTTTACCCCCAAAATGATGGCTAAGCTTTCACTTTCAATTTGGGTAAAGATATATATATATATATATATATATATATATATATATAT
>RDPX01000471.1:378093-395858 GCA_003991215.1 Morbakka virulenta
GAGAGAGAGAGAGAGAGAGAGAGAGAGAGAGAGAGGGAGAGAGAGAGAGAGAGACAGAGAGAGAGAGAGAGAGACAGAGACAAACATATGACTAGTCAACCGCTGCAGCCAACATTGATGCCAGCATGTATTGACCTGCCCTTGGCTGCTAAACCACATTGTTGGACGAGAGAGTCACCCTAGTAATGCAAAGGCTAGTTTGACTATATTGCTTTGCATGGAGTTATATGAAATGGTACAAAGTGTAAATATAGTAGTATAGCTATTTTCTACTTCTATAGTACGACGTGGCTGGTGACAAGGATCAAGTTGTTTTCAGTAGTGGCACCATGTTTGTTGTATTTCATTTCTGTAGTGCTGGAAAACATATATCTGGAAGAGTGTAAGATATGCTGTTTATGTGGTTGCACTGATGAAGAGATTGTATTGCTTATTTTCTTTTTTGTTGTAGTATTTATTTTATTGTAAATAGTCTTTTTATTATTCCAGGCCAAGGTGTGGTCTTTGGTCTGCTCTGCTATTTCCTGACTCTTGGTGTCAACATTTTAAACAACTCTCTTGTATTTTCTTTCACTCTGACCCAAGAAACGCTTTGGTAGAGGGCAGGACAGTCTACAGTAGTCTGTAAACTGTATTGTTTCTCTCTTCAAGTGGAACGGGATCCTATTGCACTGAAAGTGTCGTCCTAAAATGGTTGTTGTGAAAAATGAACACTTGATATTATATTTTCAGAGAGTTCGTCTTACATTATTGAGCAGCTTAGACGAAGTCTCCTAAACCATATTATTAAGTTTTCATTTTTTATAAATCTTCCCCAGTGTTGACCAAAAACAGTATGGGTCTGCAATGGACAGTGTACCATGGATATTATATTTTGGCTGCGCCAAAGGCAGGAAAAATGTATAGCAAACGACATGTTCTTATATGTGGTTCTTGTAGACTTAATTAAAGCGTTGGACACAGTTTACCGGGATGGCATGTGGAGTGTCCTACAAAAGTATGGATATACTATATCAATATCATGAAGGCTCTACCTAAAGGAATGCAAGTCAATGTAAAACAGGCTCAAGATCAATTCAAAGAGCTTCAAGTATCAAATGGAGTTAAACAAGGATGTATGATGGCACCGGTACTTTTTTCCTCTCTCGTTGACTGCTATTCTTGAGGTTGCCAACCCTACTGATACTTACAGTGGAGGATAATTTATCATCGCACTAACTTATCCAGTGTAGCCCACTTCAAAGCATAGATGAAAGCAACACAGGTGGTCGTCCGGGTGATGTTTTTGCAGATGACAGCACGTTTGTCACCTACAATACCCGAGATCTGCAGATTCTTTCAGACACGTTTGCCCAGGCTGCCACTGACTTCAGTCTCAAGGTTAATATCAAGAAGGCCTTGTGGTTACCCAGTCTACTCAGAACACCAACGCAGATTTACAAACATCAGACATATTGAAAACAGGGTTGAGCCTCGCAGAATGTCAAGATATTGTGTATATCAACAGCACCATCACAGAAAGTGGAGGGTTCGACAGGGAGGTAACCTACAGGATGGAAAAAGCAAGCATGGCTTATATATAGCTCTGAGAAAGACTGTGGAACAATATTCATGTATCCATATGTGTCAAGGGGAATATATATCATGCTATTGTACCGCCCTCCCTCCTATACGGTGTTGAGACCTGGACCATATGTCACATACAAGTGAAGAAACTCCATGCATACACGATCAGGCATCAAAGTGATATCATGAATATCTCTTGGTATGACAAGATTACGTGCGGTACTGCAAACAATGGAACATCTGCTTACTGAGAAAAACGTTAGGTGCCTTGGACATGTAGGAAGAATAAAAGCTTGGGGGAGAGCTTCGTAAATGAACCAAATCATAATTACTTACCGTTAACATGACAGACAGCAAAGAGAGAAGTTGCTGATAACATTAATTTTCAGGGAATATCATTCTGATGTTAACCCTAATGAGGTTGCTTCTCCTCTTAAAAAATGTTATCAATGAAAATGCCTGCTTTGCCATTTTCTCCAGATCCTTCACTGGGTTCATATATTCATTTGTTGGAAACTCTGCTTCAATAAAAGTTGGTTTTTTTGTATTGTGCAACAAATTGTCTTACACCTGAGGCCATCTTGTATCTGTATAAATCCACCATCTGCCCTTGCATGAAGTACTGCTTCCATATCTCGACAGGTGCTCCATCACCTCATCTTGATGTTCTTGATCAAGTTCAGAGAGATGTTTGTAATTTTTTGGTCCAAATTTTGCTGCTCCTCTTCAACTTTTTTCTCATCAACGGAATGTCATTTGTCTTAGTCTTTTATATGGGTATTGTTTTAGATGTAAGAGCTTTATCATGTCATTAGTTGTAAGATTTTCTGAGTTACGTTTCGAGAGATACTTTTCCCAAAGGTAAAGCTTACGACTCATGACACGATAAAGCTCTTACATCTATGGCTTCCTCTGAGTCCATAAAGTTCAGGATTTTCAAGATATTGTTGTGTCTTTGAATAAAGAACAACACTCGATTCCCGGAAATACTGGATTTATTGCAGAGTAGCAAAATAACGAAGTAGTGTACAAAATATATAATCACAAGGATGCAACTATGAGAAAATGAAAGAATTGAAGGGTCAGATGCCATGGAAGATAATCATGATAAAGTTGTTTTCGAAAAAGTGGTTCATGAGGAGATAATGTAGATTGTCACCAAATTTTAAGATATAATGAAACGTCAAAGGAATTTGGAAGGTATTAGCTTTAAATTAGTAATTAATAGATTTTTGGAGCAAAACAGTAGGAAAGTTAATGAAGCGTTGTAGCAATATTGAGATATAATGCTGGTATTCAATGGTGGAAAGAAAATGAACGTAACGCTGTGGATAGCAAACAAGGGTAATTCTGACAGTGTCCAAGGCGTGATGTGGACAGATTGTATTTGAGTTGGAGAGAGGTTGACAGGGGCTGATTAATGTAGAGTTTTGAATTAGTTTAGAAGAAAACAACTTGGGAATGTATGTTAAGGAATTTACTGATAAGTTGATAGAAGGTGTGAGAGTAGCTGTACCAAAATGAGTTTGAGATAAAAACTAACTTTAAAACCAAACGAAAGTGGAGGGATTAAAGCATGTATGGGCAGTTTGTAAGAGGTATACCTGATGAAGTGAACAAAGAAAAAACTTGGGACTGGCTAATTCAAAGCGATCTGAAAGTAGAAACTGAAGTATAAGTGTGTGTTGCACAAGAGGAAGCATTAAGAACAAATCTCATAAAGCAGAATATCGACAATAGCTCAGACAAGCCATTGTGTAGAATATGTGGAGATAGACGTGGGACAATCTACCATATTGTTTTGAGTGTAAAACAATTGCCCAACTGGAATATAAGAGGATGCATGATAATTTTACACGAATAATAATACAGTGGAATCCCTGTGAAAAGTATGCTTAAAAAATGCTGGAAATGTTACCAGCAGAATCCAGAAGGAATGACTCATACACTGTTGTAATACAGTGTTATGTAATTGATGCCCGCAAACCAGATATTATTATTTTAAATAAATCTAAATAAAATGTGCTATTGTTGATGTTGCTACCCTGGTCAACTGCAGAGTGTATGATAAAGAACAGGAAAACATTAAAGAATTCCTAAATGTGAAAAGGGAAATTGGGAGAATGTGGAAAAAGGTTAAAGTTATTCCAATTATTATTGAGGCATTAGGCAGGATATCTAAATGTTTTAAGTTGTACGTGGAAATACTGGAAATAGATGTGAATGCCAGCTTCATACAAAAGACATAATTGCTCGAGACTTCAAGGATATTAAGGCAAGTGCTAGAAACGTAAGGAGAGGAAATACTGGTTGCTTTTGGCCATTTACTATCACCTGCTAATCAGTTATATAGTTAATGGTACTTTCATCAGCCATCCCCTAAAATCATAGAAGATGAAAATGAAGATGATTTTTTTTACCCGAACACATACAATTACAAACTTCACTAATCAAGGTAGTTTGGCTTGGCCATTTAACAAAATTGAAATTAACTATTTTGCTAGCAAAATTATTAAAACGACAATAGTTCAGGGTTGGGCCATGGTTTATTTCTACAACTGAATATGTTGTATGTGGTGCAATGATTATATTGAAAAGTTTGGTGGAAAGAAAGCGCTCATGTTTGTTGTCGATGTTCAAAGCGTTGCACATTTCACTGAAAGTAATACAAGATTGACCGAATATACCTAAAGAGGTAATGGAAAGATTTATGAAGCTCACTTTTGAAAATCTGGAATGTAAATCAGGAATCAAAGAGCTGCCTTTTTCATAGTTGCGAGAACCATTTTTATCTAGGTTTGTTTCATACTCCACTGTCAAGTCAAGTATGTATAACTGTTTTTGTGGAGTAACTAAGAGCAAATCAGTTGCAAGGCGTCTCCAGTTATAATTCATGGCGATCAGAATCCAAGGATATCAGCGTCTATTGTACAGGTAAAGAATCAATTTGTTTAAGAAAATCTTGTAAAACAGACAGAAGCTTGGGTTTGCGAGATTGATTGGTCATTTCAAAATCAAAGTAACGTCCGAGATACTTAAAGACATCTCCTAATAACCTGCATGGGCACGGAATACCAGATGGCAACTGGTGTGGTTAATCCAGTTAAAATGTACTCTATGTCCCTCAGGAAGAGGTCGAAAAATTTGCTACTAGGTCTAATTCTTCCCACTAAAATAGTTTACAAGGAATACAGTTGCCCTAGAATACCTCATTGCCATAATAGCAGCAATAAAAAAAGTTTTGTCTCCTAATTCTGATACAATAATGACAGAAATTGATGCAAAAAATGCATGAAGAAATCCAAGATCAAGCTGATCTGCAATGTTTTATTTTTTCAGCCACAGTTCATCCTAAAAGTTAAGAAAAATAGGGGCAAAGATAGCTCTATCAACGCAAAAATATCGTTGCAAAAAAAATAAATCTGACTGATCAATGCAGTATACAAATCACCAAAGATAAAGGCTAAAATGGAAAACAGATTACACAAGGCAGCTATCACCTATTAGTCTTGAAGATTTAGTGAATTGTGTAGTGTCTTAAGAAATGCTTTTTATTAACTAATTAGGTGTATTTCCTATGTTAACTGTTACATAATGCATTGTGAAAAAGGTTGAACAACATTCAAGGTAACTTATCACATGCCCTGTTCTGTTAAATATGTTACATCCTATACACAGAGGAAGAATATATTTTGGTACTAATATATNGTCTCCAGTTATAATTCATGGCGATCAGAATCCAAGGATATCAGCGTCTATTGTACAGGTAAAGAATCAATTTGTTTAAGAAAATCTTGTAAAACAGACAGAAGCTTGGGTTTGCGAGATTGATTGGTCATTTCAAAATCAAAGTAACGTCCGAGATACTTAAAGACATCTCCTAATAACCTGCATGGGCACGGAATACCAGATGGCAACTGGCGTGGTTAATCCAGTTAAAATGTACTCTATGTCCCTCAGGAAGAGGTCGAAAAATTTGCTACTAGGTCTAATTCTTCCCACTAAAATAGTTTACAAGGAATACAGTTGCCCTAGAATAACTCATTGCCATAATAGCAGCAATAAAAAAAGTTTTGTCTCCTAATTCTGATACAATAATGACAGAAATTAATGCAAAAAATGCATGAAGAAATCCAAGATCAAGCTGATCTGCAATGTTTTATTTTTTCAGCCACAGTTCATCCTAAAAGTTAAGAAAAATAGGGGCAAAGATAGCTCTATCCACGCAAAAATATCGTTGCAAAAAAAATAAATCTGACTGATCAATGCAGTATACAAATCACCAAAGATAAAGGCTAAAATGGAAAACAGATTACACAAGGCAGCTATCACCTATTAGTCTTGAAGATTTAGTGAATTGTGTAGTGTCTTAAGAAATGCTTTTTATTAACTAATTAGGTGTATTTCCTATGTTAACTGTTACATAATGCATTGTGAAAAAGGTTGAACAACATTCAAGGTAACTTATCACATGCCCTGTTCTGTTAAATATGTTACATCCTATACACAGAGGAAGAATATATTTTGGTACTAATATATGCCACCAATAAAGATGGTTTATTAAGGGCATCAACATCTCTAAACATGGTCCTGATTTTTTTGTTAATTGCCTTATTACTGGGTAAGACAGTGGATAAATGCAATATATTATTGCATATGCAGCATTCTAATATTAAACAAAAGTGGGCTATTTTACATTTGAATGTACTACTTTCATACAGCTGCTACACATACCCACTCCCCAAGTATCTGACACTTGTAATAGACAATCTGGTAGATAGCATGCAACTCACATTCCAGTCCTTTTGCAGACTAAAAGAGAAGGTTCACTTTTTACTTCATAAAGGAGAACTGAAGTTGCTAAGAAAGGAAGAACAAGCTTTTTCAAATGTACTGGGAAAAAACTATGTGCATCTTAATCACATTAAAGTCCATTTATTTATTTATTTATCTATTTATTTATTCACTTATGATTTTGACAATATATAATAATATAATTGTACTCCTCCTCCTACAACAACAACTACTACTAATACTACTACTTTTAATACTACTACTAATGATAATCATCATTATCATCATCATCCATGTGGACAGGTAAAACCATGTGGCAACTGGCGCTGTTAATCCAGCCCTTTGGCATTAAGGTAAAAATGAACTCTACATCAATAAGGGATGCATCCCTCAGGGGAAAAGCTGCCTGAGGTAAAAAAATGTGCCACCAGGTTTAATTCTTTCTGTGAAAATAGTTTACATAGTCACCAGGATGGGATTGCTCCAACCCCTGGCCCTGTAGATTAACCACGAAAACAAAATCTCAAGGAGAAACGAATTAGATGGACAGAAGAAGAATATAAGGAAATGATGTACTGTTTTTAGTTTACGTTAGAGAAATTGCAATCAAATAATACTGAGGATACTTTTCTTAAATGGATTGAAAGGAACACCGAAAGTGACAAAATAGATAATATGGATGCTAACAAACTAGCAAATGTTAGAAGATACATTGTGTGGGGGAAAAAATTATATGATCCTCAAATAAGGGAAATCAAGGAACAAGTGCAAAATAACTGTAGGAGGACATTTGATAATAAAGTTGATTTGGGCCCACTCGGCTTGCATGTCTAGTTCAATGTCGCCTGCAGATTCTACTATGCTCTCTAGATATTTGAAACTCTCTACTTCTTCCATAGCAACATTATTGCTGGTCTTGCAGTGATGCTTCGATCTGAAACTGGATTCCAGCCTATAAAAGCCATTGTAGCTGTAATGCTCAACAGGACATCTACTCCCCTTGGATTTTCATCTTCAGGTCCCGTGTATAGTACCATGATGCCATTGCTAGTCTTCCTTGTCCTATCCATCGCATTTCACTAACTCCTAGGACTTCTAGACGGTACTTTGTCATTTCTCATTACTTGCTTGCGCAAGTTTCCACTTTCATATAAGGTACTGACATTCCAATTGCCTACCTTTGTAATGCGTTTGGCGGAAAAGATATGGTTGTTCAGAGGGGAAACTGCCTCTCCGCTTTCGTTCATGCTCGTCATTTGTGCATCGGAAGATATCTCGGGTACCGTGTAGTTTGGGGTTTCCCGAGATACATTCGAGGATGCGCCATGTCTTCCATCATGCTAGGACTGTTGACCGTAATGGCTACCTCTTGCTTTTTCTGTAGTCTTCAATTTTTTTTAACAGGGTGACGATACTAGCCTCATGCCCAACCCTCTTCCTTGCTCAACCTGGCTTGAGACAGGCTAGTTTCAAAGTTACATAATAATCACATTCGCTTTTGCTTTAGTATCAGAGCTAACAGCTCAGTTTACATATAAATACGCTAGGTTTACGTAGCTATTATACATGCTATCAGACTAAATGATAAATATACTTAAGCAGAGACGAGGTTTGGAGGGGAGCTTATCCACACATAGCAGACATTTAGCTGACTTATTTAAAGCAAGGGTGAGAGTAATGCCCTCAAAATTCAAGTGTGTTAAATGTGGGCCCAAATTACGGGAATGATTTCTTCACCCTCCAAATTTTATTAGCCTTAATAATATTCGGTATCAAACACCATTGTAAGATCTGTTTTGTGACTAGTTTGTCATTGGCAACCACTCATCATATGGTCCATACTTTTTGTATGATTTCGGCAAACATGGCATAAGGGATAAGGTTCATGCCATCATACGTCCAATGTAAAGTTAGTCGTTAATCCCAATTTTTCCACCCCCTTTGGTAAGTAAATTCATAGGCGGCAAGGTGGGACTGTAAACGCCTCCCTAAAATATTCATNGGCTTGAGACAGGCTAGTTTCAAAGTTACATAATAATCACATTCGCTTTTGCTTTAGTATCAGAGCTAACAGCTCAGTTTACATATAAATACGCTAGGTTTACGTAGCTATTATACATGCTATCAGACTAAATGATAAATATACTTAAGCAGAGACGAGGTTTGGAGGGGAGCTTATCCACACATAGCAGACATTTAGCTGACTTATTTAAAGCAAGGGTGAGAGTAATGCCCTCAAAATTCAAGTGTGTTAAATGTGGGCCCAAATTACGGGAATGATTTCTTCACCCTCCAAATTTTATTTGCCTTAATAATATTCGGTATCAAACACCATTGTAAGATCTGTTTTGTGACTAGTTTGTCATTGGCAACCACTCATCATATGGTCCATACTTTTTGTATGATTTCGGCAAACATGGCATAAAGGATTATGTTCATCGCATCATACGTGCAATGTAAAGTTAGTCGTTAATCCCCATTTTTCCATCCTCGTGTGGTAGGTAAATAATGAGCTGCAAAGTTGGACTGTTAACGACTTCCTTAAATATTCATATGGTGTATTGCGCCCAGAAACAGCTAATTTATGAAACTGCAATTTCACTTTTGACGTTTTGTCTTATTTACCTATGTACCAATTACACAATGTAACAGCATTTTTGCTTGACACACGTTTTTGATGTTTTCCAACGTATTTTTGTGCGCTGAATCTGAAAATCACATTTATTTTTCTCAATCATCGTTCGTTTTTATGATATTGAGCATAATCACTTTTTGAAAAATACTGAAAATTACGCAAATTATGAACCTAACACTAATGCATTTCAACAAGACAATGAACCACAAAGTGGTTTCATTATGATAAATAGCAAGTTTACACCATTTGCACGATTGTGAGAAGTTGCCACCTAAATTTGCGAGGCTTATGTAAAGTATAACACACTCGTTAATATTATTTATTAAGCATAGCATATGTACGGAGAGAATAGTTGTTATACATTCAGCTATCAAATGCTGTCACACCTGTTACTGTAGTAAATGTCTGCTCTATAGCTGGAAGAACTTTCCTGAACGTGATTGTCTTGAGTGCTCCGATTTATCACTTTGCACTATTGACCATATGTAGTCTCACATCATTGTGGCATCCCATCGTCCTTGATACCTACGTTCCATGGTAGCGATATCCTGATGAAATCGCTCGCCATGCTTCTCGCTGACAGCTCTAAGATTGGAAGGGAAAAAGTCTAGATGTGAATGTAAAAAGTGCAGTTTCAAGGACATGCGACATCCCATGCACTTGAAAGCTGCAACAAGTTGTGAGACAAGAGTTTCGTAGTTTGGACTTCTCTTGTTACCAAAAAAACCCTGGACAACATTTTAAATAGTGCTCCAGGCATTTGATGTCGCTCATTACAGCTTCGAGTTTATCTGATGCCAGCATCTTCTTACTCTCTGGTCCAACAAAAACGCCTGCTTTGACTTTTGCCACAGACAGCCCAGGAAAGATGGATCTATGTTTTTGAAAAACTGGTCCTTCCGTACTTAATGCCTTCACAAACTGTTTGACAAGTCCCGGCTTAATATGGAGAGGAGGTAACAGCATCTTCTTGCGGTCCACCAAAGCAGCCCGATTAAATTTCAACTTTCCTGGTTGCAAATCTTCCCTGGGAAGCCACATTTTCTGTTCATAGTGCTCTTTGTCCGCCCTATTATTCCACAAGTACAAGAAACATGAATATTTCGTGTTTCCACCTTGTAGCCCCAATAAAAAACATATCTTCAGGTCACCACAGACATCCCACTTGAAACTGCTGTATTTGATGTTGTCAAGGAGCTTTTTGACATTGTCATAATTCTCCTTCTTGTGTACGGAATGAACAAGAGGAATTGATGGGTGTTTGTTGCCTTTATGTAGTAGAACCGCTTTCAAACTCCTTACAGAGCTATCTATGAATAAACGCCATTCGGGAGGCTCGTGTTCGAATCCGATAGCAGCAAATAACCCGTTTATATCCTTGCAATAGCACATATCACCACTGGCATCAAAAAAGCTCTCAAACACAGCATGACGCTTTCGGTACACAGACACCTAACAGTCTCCTTTCAACAAATTCCATTTTTTCAATCGAGATGTCAGTAGCTCAGCTCCAGACATAGCTAGACCTAGATCTCTGATCAGATCGTCAAGTTCCTGTTGATTTGGATAGTGAGATTTAGTGCTACACGTTGGGCGATATGCTTCATATTGACCTTCAGTACTTGTAGCCGTTGAATCATCAGATGATATCTCCATCGCGGTTTGTGAAAGCAATGAATTAGTGATAAAATACTTGAAGATAGATTATGATTATAATAATTATTGCTTAAAATCCCCAAATTGAATTGTGAAACGACGTACTTACACTTTTGGGAGGTTGCAGTAGTTGCTTATCATGAGAAACAGGCGCTCTGGATGACGGAATGTCAGGATAATGAAGAGATGTTCTTCCTTTACCCTTCCTGTACTTTGAAACATCGATCATGCAGAAGAGACAGTCGTCATGATGATTGCTTTGCTCTCTCCATACTCCTGGAATTGCGAACGGCATTACTCTTCCTTTATTTTGCAGCCATCCTTCAAGGTTTGATCGGCACGTACCACAAATGACATGCGGAGCCCATGGCTTATCCTGATCTCCCATTGGTATCCCAAAGTACAGTCGATAGGCTACCCAAGACTTATTCCCTCTCATGATTTTATAAGAGACATGCTTTCTGGGAATGTAATACCCACAAACATAACAGAAATTGTTGGGAGAGTTCGTGCAGGTCCTATTTGTGCTGAACTTCGTAAAATTAAGGAAAAATCAATATTAATATCCCGAAATGAATCCTGAGCAATGTGGAGGAAACTTTTCACAAAATATGAAGCAGTTATGAAGCGAAGGGTAATGCTTGACTTCTGATCCTCTTTCCCGCGATTGTAATCATACTTATTATGCTGCACAAAACTCTGCACTAAAGATCATTGCACATCAATAGCTTTGTTTACATCACTCTTATTTGGTGCTTGCTAAATAAACAAACAAACAAACTGCGCTGAATTAGCAAATGGTATGAGCATAGACGGGAAGCTTAGACATCTGGTAAGCTCAATATCAGTTTATGTTTGATAATTTAATATTAGCATGCAGCGCTCCTTTGAAGTTAAACTTTACAAAGGTTAATGGTTTCAAATCTGTTGTTTTTGTTGCGTAATCACGTCTCCTGACAAAAGTGAAGGCACCACAAAAATGCCAGGTACCAGAAATGCAAAGTTGACACTTGTGGAAAAACGAACGATGCTACAGAAAAACAAATAGCATATTTGGAATCAGCGCAAAAAACTGGTTCAGAAACGTCAATAAAAATGAGTCCAGAGCAACGTTTTTGAAATTTTGTTACATTGCGTTATTACCCAACTTTCTAGCGTATAGAAAAGCGTAATTATGGTATTTTACTTCAAAACCAGCCTGGGCCATCATTTCTTCCCTGGCATTAAAGATAAGTTGAGAATTTTTTTAATTATACTGTACCTCAGCAATATCATCAGAAATTACCTGCGGGGATATGGGATACTACTTGGGATATGGGCTGTCATGCCAGAATTCATCAAAATATATTTTCCCATAAGTGAAAATCCATTTTTTTGAAATCAATTTTTCCATTACTCCTTGATGCACCCCCTTCCCACCCCAAACACTTCTTAGAAGTAGTTGGGTGCCACACAAAACACACGAACATTTTAGATACTTAAAGGACAATCATCAGCTTGTTGGCGTCGATAATAGATCAGGAAGTCATTCTCTTAAGAGACCCAGTCAATACACAAAACATTACAGGACAATACAGGAGATTATAGGTCAGGACATTATAGGACAATCATCAGGCATGTCGGCGTCAATAATAGATAACAAGTGCGCAAATATTTGTGAAATTGAAAACATCTGTGAATTTGCACAAATTGTACTCCAGGTTGCATGATCCAATCAGGAAATTAACTTGTGCATTGGTAAACATTAAAATCAAGCTGGGAAGGAAGCCTTAATTCTTGTAACTCTAACTGTCTGAGCAAGAACCTCGGAATTTGCTAGTGTGCAATTCAGAAAACATTTCAAACAGAACTACTAAAATTATATTATGTAAACAATGTATGAGCAAGCTTTTATAGATTTTTATAGATTTTTATAGATTAACTTACCAGGTGTCACTTTGGATTTCCGTCGGGTGAAGAAGTAGGGATAACCTAAACATATACTGGTAACATAACATTGCTTAGGATCTGCAAGTAGTCAACTGCTTGATTGGCACAACTTTTTTGGAAGCAAAAGAATCTGGACGATCAAGACTGCCCTATTTCTCAAACTGGGGAAGGCACCAAGTCTAGGTGATTACGTTCGTAGGTATAAGCGAAAACAAGCACAGATTACTGCAGTTGAAAGCATTGCAGAGTGCCTTGAATGGACAATTTCTGTTAAACAGATCTTACTTTGTTTCAAGTTAAAGAAGAAACAGAACAAAAAGCTCTTTTAAACACCTAAGCCGTGTGCCCGTTTTACTCTCTCTTTAATCCAACCCACTTTTGCCTCGATTTGGTCCTGGGTTGTGTAGACTGAGAAAAAGAATAGTGCTATTTTACCTTTTTTTTTTTTCAGTAAATACCTGCGGTACATTTAAGACATATCTTTTCATGGTAAAGCTGAAATTTTGTGGTATTGATATCTATACAAGTTTCTTAACCTTTTTTATAGAGGATATAAAGTTGTAGTGGGTTTTTGAATGTTTTAGGCATTGATCAGTTATCACCAACTTTACCTTTTCTCGCTATTCCTTAGTATTAGAAAGATTGTTGTTCCCCTTGCCCTATGTCCATGAAGAGAATAATTTTGGTGATTATGTCATGGTGCAGTTTTAATATTTTGTTTTAGCAATCTTCTTTCAAACATAAATACAAAATCCTTAAATTTGGAAAAAAAATTACAGGAAAATAAAGTTGAATTTGAGATGGAATGTAAAGGAGCAGAGCAGCAGGCAAAGAAGGTATAAAAATACAAATTTTCACCTCGTTACTTACATAGGTAATGTTGTAAAACAGTTATTGGTTTTTAACTGTTTGTGTTGACAGCATTTTTGATTTTAGTATTATTCCCAGAAAAGCTTGAGTATACACTTGCGCTCTTGATGTAAGGTAAGACTTTACCCAGATGTGGTTTAGGTGTATTGTCTTATTTTCTTAAGTCACTCTTCTTTCGCTTCTACTGAAACAAACAGGGCATCGTATCTGTTAATAAATTGAAATATACTTTGGGGGTTTTTTTTATTTTGCCTGATTTAAACATGTCAAATGTTTGTGTATCATATCTGTTGTTACCTTTTTGTTAATCATTCAGATGAATGTTATTTTAGTCACATTTGTCACTATTACTCAGACCTTTTATCTAGTTTTCACATTATAATGTATGTTGTATTAAGTAAAGACGTCAGAGTTTCGTGTTGAAACTTTAAGTTTAACTCTACATGGTTTCTGCAGTTACCTTATTTAGTACTTGACTTACAGTTTGATTAGTATCATGGATGGATTTAAGTTAACAGAACTTCTTTCCCTAAAAAGAAATGTATCACAGANTTGCTGATCAGTGCTTCTAGTTTTAAACCATTTTCTTAAAGAAGAAACAGAACAAAAAGCTCTTTTAAACACCTAAGCCGTGTGCCCGTTTTACTCTCTCTTTAATCCAACCCACTTTTGCCTCGATTTGGTCCTGGGTTGTGTAGACTGAGAAAAAGAATAGTGCTATTTTACCTTCTTTTTTTTTTGCAGTAAATACCTGCGGTACATTTAAGACATATCTTTTCATGGTAAAGCTGAAATTTTGTGGTATTGATATCTATACAAGTTTCTTAACCTTTTTTATAGAGGATATAAAGTTGTAGTGGGTTTTTGAATGTTTTAGGCATTGATCAGTTATCACCAACTTTACCTTTTCTCGCTATTCCTTAGTATTAGAAAGATTGTTGTTCCCCTTGCCCTATGTCCATGAAGAGAATAATTTTGGTGATTATGTCATGGTGCAGTTTTAATATTTTGTTTTAGCAATCTTCTTTCAAACATAAATACAAAATCCTTAAATTTGGAAAAAAAATTACAGGAAAATAAAGTTGAATTTGAGATGGAATGTAAAGGAGCAGAGCAGCAGGCAAAGAAGGTATGAAAATACAAATTTTCACCTCGTTACTTACATAGGTAATGTTGTAAAACAGTTATTGGTTTTTAACTGTTTGTGTTGACAGCATTTTTGATTTTAGTATTATTCCCAGAAAAGCTTGAGTATACACTTGCGCTCTTGATGTAAGGTAAGACTTTACCCAGATGTGGTTTAGGTGTATTGTCTTATTTTCTTAAGTCACTCTTCTTTCGCTTCTACTGAAACAAACAGGGCATCGTATCTGTTAATAAATTGAAATATACTTTGGGGTTTTTTTTTATTTTGCCTGATTTAAACATGTCAAATGTTTGTGTATCATATCTGTTGTTACCTTTTTGTTAATCATTCAGATGAATGTTATTTTAGTCACATTTGTCACTATTACTCAGACCTTTTATCTAGTTTTCACATTATAATGTATGTTGTATTAAGTAAAGACGTCAGAGTTTCGTGTTGAAACTTTAAGTTTAACTCTACATGGTTTCTGCAGTTACCTTATTTAGTACTTGACTTACAGTTTGATTAGTATCATGGATGGATTTAAGTTAACAGAACTTCTTTCCCTAAAAAGAAATGTATCACAGAACTTGAAAACATGGAAATAACAGTTGACTCTCTACTTGGATGTTACTTAAGCTTCTTATGAGTCACAAGATCAACTGTAATATTCACCTACACAGTATTGGAGGGAATGCAAGGCAATTATATGATACTTTTACCATTAATCTAGGTGATGAAATGAAGTATGGCTTAATTATGTAGCGGTTCAAAACCATTTTTTCTTAAGGAAAGACATAACTTTACTTTGATTCCAATTTTCTACTTATTAGCATTAGAGAGCCCAGCAGTTTAAGGGCTTTGTTGCTTAAGCAGCAAACATAAAGCTTATTCTCAGTACATGAATATGATCAATACCTTTCTTCAGGCTTGGGCAGTAGTGTGTTCAATTTTGTTTGTTGGCACTGTTACTCCTAAGCCAGAACAAAAACCAAATGACCTATGAATTAACATCAATGCTACCAATAATTGTTGGTAAATTGACATTGGTTACCTAAGTAATGTATTGCCCTATCATTTTCTTTGGTACAAGCAATTATCAAGCAAACACAAAATTAAAAGCGGAACTGTGCTCCTCAAGGGCCAATACATTTGCCTAAAATTTGAGGAGAAAAAACGTAAGCGAATGATTAAACTGAATGTTATCGCTCCTGTCTTGGAATCTACAGACTTGGTTAGTCGGAAAGTCAAATGGATCATTGCAAATCGTTCCCTACCTAAAACAACTCAGCATTGTCATTAAACGACATGATTTGTTCATGCATATAAGAGAGGACTTCCTATTTCGTAAAAGTGGTACTAGATTTTTTACAAGTTGGGCGCCTCATATACGCGCTGATGGTTATAGCCGGACAAAGAATGTTCCAAACTCTTAACTTTTAATAAACCCTTTGATTGATTGCGATTTCTGCGAATTCAGTATGGTATTTATTCAGCATCTGAGAAATGGCAACAGACCATTTCCGAAATGACTGAGGGTATAGAAAGTAGTGTCATGATAATATTGGGAAGCAACTAGGGCTCAACTGAAAAGTTCACAATGTTTGTCAGAGTTGCTTTTAAGGAAAATGGACTAAAGCTAAACCTGAAAAAATACCAATTTGAAAGAACCAAAAAACCCCTTTAATTTACTAAAGAAGAGGTAAAAGCAGATTCTAAAACAGTCGGTACAATTGTTATTACATTTGCCTTTCATTCCTTCGTCAAATGGCATGACCTCCCAGAACGTCAGTGATCATGGACCCTTGTCCTTCACTACCCTCAGTAGTTGTCCTTTTTTACCATGTTGCTATACTTTCCATGTGTGTAATTCTTGGCCTTCCCATATTTATTTACCTGCTGGATATCATTGCCATTAATTTTCGTTTTACTGTTCACATTCCCCATCCCTTTGCTTACAGTTATGCAAAAAGACCTCTGGCGAGATACTAAGAGCCCTTGTTACACTTTCCTCTGCAGCTGTGTCTAGTAATTGTTGTAGCCTTTCTGGAGTATTGGGTATGAGAGTTGCATCCTCAACACATCGTATATTTATTTTGTATTCCCCGGTGGTAAAACTTTCTTTTTCGTCAGTAATTCTCATGATGCCCTCACTGTATTGGTTTAATAGTTCTGGAGAGATACAACAATGTCTAGCTCCTCTTTATATATTACAGTTTGTTGGTTTTTTTACAGGTTTTTTTTTACCCTTTTCTGGACTCTGGCACCAGCAGTTTGCTCCCAGTATTAAATTCCTCAGTATTTCTATATCTTTGCCATCTATGTTTAGATCTTGCAACATATCTAGCAGATAAAGATGTTTTACTTTCTCTAAGTCTTTACTTTAATCAATAAAATACAGGTACAGGCCACACGGCATTCCCTATAGGTCATTCAGTCAACATTCTCGTACTAATTATAGGATTTCTTGTCCCCAAATCATAAACGAACCCAAACTGTTGCTTTCCTATCTCCAATCTCATTGTCTTCCTTGCTCTTGCCATTAATGACTCACATAAGTACCATCGTTATATTTCTCATTAGGCTGAGGGTTCTATGGTGCTTGCACTCGGTGGCACCAAACTTCTTGGGTAAAGCAATGAAGACAGATTTGGTCAGGTCTGAAGGAGCTTCTTCACTGTCAACTTTGTTGTTGATTATCATCGTGACTTTGAGAGTATCAAACTCTTAAAGTATCTTCATCGTCTCGATTTCGTCCAGGCCTATGGACTTTTTCACCTTCATCTTACCGATCGTTGGTTTTACTTAGCAAGGTAGAATTCTTGAGCCATTGATGGATTTCTTGATGGTTGGTTTGTTGCCCCTTTGATGCATAAAGAACTTGCCCACATACTCCCCCCCCACCCCACCACCACCACACACACACACACTACCAATGCTCTATCACCTCACCCTTCTCCATGATCATAGAGCCATCCTTCGCCTTGATGTATCCGCTTCAGGAATGATTTTCTTGTGCCTGGAGCTAGGATCTGAGACCATGCAGCTTTCGATCTCACTGCATTGCTCATTTATCCCAGTTTCTTTCGCTTTTTTTCACTCATTCCGTATGTCACAGCTCAAGGTCTTGTACTGGATTAAGTCTCTTACTGACAATTTTGTAAGATTTCTGGTTTTATCCAACCTTGC
>RDPX01000471.1:396201-414924 GCA_003991215.1 Morbakka virulenta
GGGAAGGCACCAAGTCTAGGTGATTACGTTCGTAGGTATAAGCGAAAACAAGCACAGATTACTGCAGTTGAAAGCATTGCAGAGTGCCTTGAATGGACAATTTCTGTTAAACAGATCTTACTTTGTTTCAAGTTAAAGAAGAAACAGAACAAAAAGCTCTTTTAAACACCTAAGCCGTGTGCCCGTTTTACTCTCTCTTTAATCCAACCCACTTTTGCCTCGATTTGGTCCTGGGTTGTGTAGACTGAGAAAAAGAATAGTGCTATTTTACCTTCTTTTTTTTTTGCAGTAAATACCTGCGGTACATTTAAGACATATCTTTTCATGGTAAAGCTGAAATTTTGTGGTATTGATATCTATACAAGTTTCTTAACCTTTTTTATAGAGGATATAAAGTTGTAGTGGGTTTTTGAATGTTTTAGGCATTGATCAGTTATCACCAACTTTACCTTTTCTCGCTATTCCTTAGTATTAGAAAGATTGTTGTTCCCCTTGCCCTATGTCCATGAAGAGAATAATTTTGGTGATTATGTCATGGTGCAGTTTTAATATTTTGTTTTAGCAATCTTCTTTCAAACATAAATACAAAATCCTTAAATTTGGAAAAAAAATTACAGGAAAATAAAGTTGAATTTGAGATGGAATGTAAAGGAGCAGAGCAGCAGGCAAAGAAGGTATGAAAATACAAATTTTCACCTCGTTACTTACATAGGTAATGTTGTAAAACAGTTATTGGTTTTTAACTGTTTGTGTTGACAGCATTTTTGATTTTAGTATTATTCCCAGAAAAGCTTGAGTATACACTTGCGCTCTTGATGTAAGGTAAGACTTTACCCAGATGTGGTTTAGGTGTATTGTCTTATTTTCTTAAGTCACTCTTCTTTCGCTTCTACTGAAACAAACAGGGCATCGTATCTGTTAATAAATTGAAATATACTTTGGGGGTTTTTTTTATTTTGCCTGATTTAAACATGTCAAATGTTTGTGTATCATATCTGTTGTTACCTTTTTGTTAATCATTCAGATGAATGTTATTTTAGTCACATTTGTCACTATTACTCAGACCTTTTATCTAGTTTTCACATTATAATGTATGTTGTATTAAGTAAAGACGTCAGAGTTTCGTGTTGAAACTTTAAGTTTAACTCTACATGGTTTCTGCAGTTACCTTATTTAGTACTTGACTTACAGTTTGATTAGTATCATGGATGGATTTAAGTTAACAGAACTTCTTTCCCTAAAAAGAAATGTATCACAGAACTTGAAAACATGGAAATAACAGTTGACTCTCTACTTGGATGTTACTTAAGCTTCTTATGAGTCACAAGATCAACTGTAATATTCACCTACACAGTATTGGAGGGAATGCAAGGCAATTATATGATACTTTTACCATTAATCTAGGTGATGAAATGAAGTATGGCTTAATTATGTAGCGGTTCAAAACCATTTTTTCTCAAGGAAAGACATAACTTTACTTTGATTCCAATTTTCTACTTATTAGCATTAGAGAGCCCAGCAGTTTAAGGGCTTTGTTGCTTAAGCAGCAAACATAAAGCTTATTCTCAGTACATGAATATGATCAATACCTTTCTTCAGGCTTGGGCAGTAGTGTGTTCAATTTTGTTTGTTGGCACTGTTACTCCTAAGCCAGAACAAAAACCAAATGACCTATGAATTAACATCAATGCTACCAATAATTGTTGGTAAATTGACATTGGTTACCTAAGTAATGTATTGCCCTATCATTTTCTTTGGTACAAGCAATTATCAAGCAAACACAAAATTAAAAGCGGAACTGTGCTCCTCAAGGGCCAATACATTTGCCTAAAATTTGAGGAGAAAAAACGTAAGCGAATGATTAAACTGAATGTTATCGCTCCTGTCTTGGAATCTACAGACTTGGTTAGTCGGAAAGTCAAATGGATCATTGCAAATCGTTCCCTACCTAAAACAACTCAGCATTGTCATTAAACGACATGATTTGTTCATGCATATAAGAGAGGACTTCCTATTTCGTAAAAGTGGTACTAGATTTTTTACAAGTTGGGCGCCTCATATACGCGCTGATGGTTATAGCCGGACAAAGAATGTTCCAAACTCTTAACTTTTAATAAACCCTTTGATTGATTGCGATTTCTGCGAATTCAGTATGGTATTTATTCAGCATCTGAGAAATGGCAACAGACCATTTCCGAAATGACTGAGGGTATAGAAAGTAGTGTCATGATAATATTGGGAAGCAACTAGGGCTCAACTGAAAAGTTCACAATGTTTGTCAGAGTTGCTTTTAAGGAAAATGGACTAAAGCTAAACCTGAAAAAATACCAATTTGAAAGAACCAAAAAACCCCTTTAATTTACTAAAGAAGAGGTAAAAGCAGATTCTAAAACAGTCGGTACAATTGTTATTACATTTGCCTTTCATTCCTTCGTCAAATGGCATGACCTCCCAGAACGTCAGTGATCATGGACCCTTGTCCTTCACTACCCTCAGTAGTTGTCCTTTTTTACCATGTTGCTATACTTTCCATGTGTGTAATTCTTGGCCTTCCCATATTTATTTACCTGCTGGATATCATTGCCATTAATTTTCGTTTTACTGTTCACATTCCCCATCCCTTTGCTTACAGTTATGCAAAAAGACCTCTGGCGAGATACTAAGAGCCCTTGTTACACTTTCCTCTGCAGCTGTGTCTAGTAATTGTTGTAGCCTTTCTGGAGTATTGGGTATGAGAGTTGCATCCTCAACACATCGTATATTTATTTTGTATTCCCCGGTGGTAAAACTTTCTTTTTCGTCAGTAATTCTCATGATGCCCTCACTGTATTGGTTAAATAGTTCTGGAGAGATACAACAATGTCTAGCTTCTCTTTATATATTACAGTTTGTTGGTTTTTTTACAGGTTTTTTTTTACCCTTTTCTGGACTCTGGCACCAGCAGTTTGCTCCCAGTATTAAATTCCTCAGTATTTCTATATCTTTGCCATCTATGTTTAGATCTTGCAACATATCTAGCAGACAAAGATGTTTTACTTTCTCTAAGTCTTTACTTTAATCAATAAAATACAGGTACAGGCCACACGGCATTCCCTATAGGTCATTCAGTCAACATTCTCGTACTAATTATAGCATTTCTTGTCCCCAAATCATAAACGAACCCAAACTGTTGCTTTCCTATCTCCAATCTCATTGTCTTCCTTGCTCTTGCCATTAATGACTCACATAAGTACCATCGTTATATTTCTCATTAGGCTGAGGGTTCTATGGTGCTTGCACTCGGTGGCACCAAACTTCTTGGGTAAAGCAATGAAGACAGATTTGGTCAGGTCTGAAGGAGCTTCTTCACTGTCAACTTTGTTGTTGATTATCATCGTGACTTTGAGAGTATCAAACTCTTAAAGTATCTTCATCGTCTCGATTTCGTCCAGGCCTATGGACTTTTTCACCTTCATCTTACCGATCGTTGGTTTTACTTAGCAAGGTAGAATTCTCGAGCCATTGATGGATTTCTTGATGGTTGGTTTGTTGCCCCTTTGATCCATAAAGAACTTGCCCACATACTCCCCCCCCACCACCACACACACACACTACCAATGCTCTATCAGCTCACCCTTCTCCATGATCATAGAGCCATCCTTCGCCTTGATGTATCCGCTTCAAGAATGATTTTCTTGTGCCTGGAGCTAGGATCTGAGACCATGCAGCTTTCGATCTCACTGCATTGCTCATTTATCCCAGTTTCTTTCGGGTTTTTTCACTCATTCCGTATGTCACAGCTCAAGGTCTTGTACTGGATTAAGTCTCTTACTGACAATTTTGTAAGATTTCTGGTTTTATCCAACCTTGCCATTGCATTTATCCTTTGGGCTGGACATGTTCTTTCTCGGTTTCTACTATGGCATCCTTTAGTATTTTCCATTTCCTGAATCCCCCCCTCCCCCGTATACTTCGAAATAGTCCTGAGAAGTATGAAAAGGGGGATTCAAACGCAATTTGGGTTACCCCAAACACAATGGTCAAAATCAAATTGGATTAGAATTTTCAATGGTTAAAAGGTTTTTTATTAAAGTCATTTTATTGTTTGCGCCATCCTCTTTCCTCAAACAATGAAACGGGTAATGTCAAGCATTTCATTGGTAGAATTAACAATGGTCTTTTGTGTTTCTCTATATTTCATACAAGATATGTATGTTTCTTTCAAAGTCACAAGTACCATTTTTCATCCTTTTTTAATGCGTACTGATTTTAGTATGCATTAGACAATACCTACTTTTCATCTTTTCCATGCGTACAAATTGTAATGCGTACAAATTTTTGTACGCATTAAACCCTACCTACTTTTTATTCCTTTTAAATGCGTTTGGATTTACTAACAGTTTACAAGGTACCTGATTTTGACTCCTTTCCATAGATGAGTTCGTTTGCGTCGGCCATGATCCTGGTGAAGAGAAAGTTGTCCAATTTGAATCTTTTTTGAATCCCTCAATCTCTACAGGAACAAAAATCTCGTAAAGAATATATTTTCCGTAATAAAAAACAGAATGGAATTTCGAACAATCGAGCCGTTTGAACAAAATAAAGAACAATTACAACCAATTATGAAGTGGAGAGAGATGCTTCAAAATGTAATTTACCACCTCGTATCAGTTACCACAATTGAAACGGAATCTAAGTATGGTAAGGGTTTGGTAATCTATGCTGATTTAAAAGATATTGAGGGGAATGAGTATATAGTTTGGCTCCCTGGACGTCTTTGCATTGACCTTAAAGATTATGGGTGGAGCGAGAGAACGATTTTTCGTAGACCAAAGGGGTTGAAAAAATCAGAGAAAAACTCTGACTGGCAATGTTTAGATTACGGTATTACGTGCGCTGCTTGTTAGCTGTGGGGGGATAACTATTTTTGTAACTCCACGTTGTATAAAGAAAATGCATATCATGGTTTATAAAAGGTTGTATAAGGGGCTGTGAGGCAAAACTTTGAAGCCCATTCACAACAAGGTCAAAACGTCCACCACCAACCCCCAAAATCATCATTAAATACAACACGGTTTAATGATGGTGTTATAAAGGGGGCAAGGGATGGGGAGAAAGAGAGGCATTGTGCCTAGTGTATGTATGGTGTTATCTCTTTATGACTGTGAGACATGTTCAACTGTGTAAGGTCGCTGTAGAAGATATACGTTATCACCTAAAATGTTTGTCATTATTTCATCATTGTTAAAGAAAAGCATTTGATTACACTCTCCTTCTCTTCCCCCCCCCCCTCCCCCTCCATCATCTTGCTCTCTTTCTTTTTTCATCGTACTCATCATAATCTATTGTTTCAGCATGTTTTTGTGATGCACGAAGCAAGTCATTGTAAACTTCTGATAATTTGCATCCATTTTTAATAAACAAAATTATTTTTACGGCTTTCTCCACACAGACCTTCTATCAAAGCATCTTCTTGTATTCCGAAAGCCTCCATTAAACATCAGTCATATAACTCAATTTTTTTATTAAGATCGTTCAACTTTTTGAAAGAATTCTGGGTGTACATTGCTGCGTTTGTTCCGCATTCTGGTATTAAAGGACTGCAGCAATTGTTTTAAACGGTGAATTAACTGGGCAGCTTTATACTTAATTTTTTCCACCTCACTTTACCTTTAAGAGTACTCGAAGAAAATAATGTGATCTGGTCTTTTGACTAATGCTTTTAACAGCTTTGTTGAAACATTTAGTTATTACAATCCTATCTCTACAAAAGTGTCATGTGATGCTTTATCCACTTGTTTAGTCTGTAGGTGGGTGGGGGGAGGTTGTCATAGAACAAAGGCCTGCGCAATAAAAATGTTTCCCAGTTGCATATCCCAGTGAAACTCTGAAGAGTACAAGCCTGTCTTATGTAAAGTACAACTGAGCACCCAAGACGAACTCTCTGACAACTTTCAATTCTTCTTTTTCACGACATCCACCTTAAGAAAATAAACAAAACAACAAAAAGAATAAAAGAACCAATCCATTCCCTACAGCACAGCAATGACATTAACTATATTTCCTACACCCTTACAGAAATATGGCTTCCAGCACTAAAGAAAGAAAAACACAACAAACAAAACAAACACAACATAGGTATAAAAGCGGCCGTACTTAGTCATTGCTGTAGCCTGACGATATGAGAAGTATCTCTCGAAACGTAGCTCAAAAAAATATTACGACTCAAGACATGATAAAGCTTCTAAATCTATCAGACTTAAACTTATTGAAATAATGGTTGGGGAGTATTTTTTTTAGGAGAGATACCAAACAAAGCTTTATAAAGTAACAGTGATCCATATTTGATCTTTCTGTCACTTCACAAAAGTAATGGCCCAAACATTAGATGATCACAATTGTCTCTCTCATTCAGACAAATTTACTGTCTGAATGAGATTGAAAAAATATTGAAAATATTAAAATTTTGAAAAAATATTTGGATTAGAGTGCCTCTACTTATTTCAGGCAAGAGACATGAAATTTAGGAATTTATTGGTAGCTTATCATGTTTTTACCTGTAATTTTTCCAAGTTCTAACTTCATGTGCTTAAGAGTCCATACTTGTTTTGGGTTCTGCCTCTAATATCATTAAGGTGCTATATATGATCCTGGAACAACCGGCCCATTCTCTGACATCCTCGGTCCGGTTAATGGGAATACAAGGAAAGAGAAAAATTAGAAAAGTCTGAGAAATTCACAAAACAAAGATGATATTTCGAGTGGCAAATGACAAACTAGCTTTTGTGACTCTCCAAATCACCTTGGATATTATATATCCTCACCCCAAAATCGTCGTACAGGTTTCCTCTCATTTATCGTGATATCAAAGCAATGCCACAGGAACAACAATTTTCCAATTGCTTTGTAAATATAGTGACCTTTTAGTACAAATTTAGAATCAGAACTCAGGTTCATGCAAAATTTCATTGCAAGCTGTCTCGCCCTTTTTATGAAAAATTAAGAAAATTAATTTTGGAAATAAATTCAGAAAGAAGGTCTGAATATTTTATATGACTTTCTAATTCCTGTATGTAATAATGAAAATAAATCTTATTCTTAATTGATTTACACATGACAAGATGTTTTCTGTAAGCTCTTCAGAACAGTAACCAGTCATTGTTTCATATTGCTTCTCACTTCCGTTGTTTGACAATAAACGTTGGAAAATCGTGCTTTTCCTCTGCTTTGAGAAATGAAAAACTTCATTAATTTCAGGAAAATAACTGACGACCAAACAGGATTAAATTCTCATGTCAGAAGAAAGATATGAATTGATGGAGCCGATCTGCAGTTGAAAGCAGTCGCATACGCAGAGAAAAAAAGGAATAAAGCAACTAGGAGGAAGTACAAGGTTGTACCAAGACTGTTCATGATTGGAAAGCTAGGAAAAAGAGATGACTTGGACTTGATGAACAGTCTACGGCTGGAGGGGAAAGGTTACGTATAGAAGGAGCAATAAAAATTACAGACGCTAAACTCGAGGAGACTTTGCTAGAATGGATTTCAGAGAGACTTCGGGAATAGTTTGCGCATTTCTCGTCAAACAAAGCTAAAGCAAAGAAATTACACAATGAATGTAATTCACATACAGGTACAGAAACCAGAGTGCTAGCATTTACTGATTGTTGGATTCAAAAGTTTTTTAACATCAATGGGCTCACCATTAGACGACAAACAATAAAAGCTCAGAGAATTCCAGATCAGGTGGTTAATAAGCTTTTTGCCTTCCATAAACTTGAAGACTTCTAAAAAATACGAATTAAATAACACCATTGCTATGGATAAAGCGGCTTTCTGGAGTGATATAATGTCCAATCCTACTGTAGAGTAGTGAGGTGTCTATTGTATAAATATAAAAAGTAAAGGAGATGAAAAAGCAAAAAATAAAAGGCGAAAAAAAAAGTCATTTTTTGTTTTAGGAGGCTGAAAGAGAAACAAAGGCCTGAAGTCGAGAATTTTGCTCAAAGTATATTATAGCTGGGTCTGGATGGATGAACAGTGAATCAACAATGCAGTATCGTAGAGAGATTCTTGGAACATTCACCTTTAGGGCTTAAAGGCTATTTCCTTGGGGTTCTTTTCATGTCACTTGAAGTCGGGGCCTTTCTTAACCAAGCTCGTATTGACCCAATGATTGTTCCAGTAGGGCTTCACAAAAGTCACATAGAGGCCTGATGTCAGCTGGAATAGCCCTGTGAAGAACAATTTGAGGGAAATGATGATAAATGGCAAGCAGACGAAAATTATCAAAACAAATGATCGAATGCGTTATTGGGGCATCGGAGAACGTTACCAGAGGAGCTCTTTTGAAAGAGCTCCAAAATGTATCGACTGGGTGAGTATGGTAATGAATCTGATGATGATCAGATCATGTGTGAAGTATGGCCCATGTAAGGACTTACTTTTACTTACTCTATCGTATAAGCATGGGATTACAGATTCTGATCATTTTGAAGCTATCTCAGAACCTTGAATTACCTAAAGCAAATCTGGAGTCATTTGAAAACAGTTTTTTCACAAAGCAAAATTTACAATAAGCTCCTTCGTGAAATTCGCTCAGCTACGTTACAAGATGGGTTTTTTTAATTGTATGAAAAAATTAATTTATTTATTCCCGTCTTTACTTTGTTGTTAATATTTCTTGTATTAAGGACAGGATCCATTGGAAAACAAATTATATAGTACATAGCTTATACTTACTTTAATTGGGTTCTATATAAATATAAATATTCGGTAATAAATAAACTAAGTAAATAAATAAATAAATGAAATTAATAAATAAATGTTTGTTAGAAGATGTCATTGACTGATACTAAGAAAGATGAACAATTTCGTTAGACGTTAGAAGCCGTTAGGATTAGTTTGTTGTTTTTTCTATAGGTGTATAGCAAGATAAATACACAAAAGACAATTTAATAAATTTTGTCTTGAATTTTCAACAAACTTTCTCTGGAACCTAAGAAATTAGACAAATCTTACCCCCCCCTCCTTCCTCCGCCGGGCTTAATAGAACAAGTACAGTATTTTTAGGGAGAAAGAAACCACCTCCTTTTTCGTTTTTCTTTTTTTTCTCTTTTTATGGATTTTTGTCACGATTGTATGAAATTTCATGTGCTTTTTTTCACTAATATAAACGTGCACCGTATTTGTGTACTTTGTTTACGTCAGTCAATAGATTGATAAAATGATGTTCTACCGTATTGTTAGATATGAATGATCTCCATAGACAATAAGTTATTCAATAAGAAATAATTTATATCTGACACTTTAAACCAGTTAGATGACTTGCTATTGGATCTCAAATCAGCAGTATGGAGTATGGGGGAAGCATATAGAGGTAAAATTAAATTCGATTTATATCTCGCTACTTCAAGATGTTATATGAAAATAGTAGTTATTTAGGGAGAGTGTGTGTATGTGTGTGTGTGAGAGAGAGAGAGAGAGAGAGAGAGAGAGAGAGAGAGAGAGAGAGAGAGAGAGGGGGGGAGGGGAGAGAGAGGGGGGGGGGGAATGAGATTTTAGGGAAAGAGAAATTAAAGCACTGTCCAAAAGTTGAACTGGGTATTTTGTAAACTGTAGTTCATCCAATATAATCTACGGTGTATAAACAATTGGCTTGCTACATTTCTGTTGAACCGTAAGTAATGCGTATAGCCGTAAGTAATGCGTATAGTATTTGAGATGATCTTTTGATATTTTTACAGTCAGACACCAGAAATTCGTGTTAGTTTAATTAATCCTAGCCAACAAAATTTGGCTAATGAAAGATGTTTGGCAAATGATACCCTTTTTCTGATAGATATTTTGCACTTGATTAAAACAGGAAATTTAGTTTTTTCCACCACCTAACGATTTTTTGTTAAAAACAGCCTGTGTTTTTTATTTATTATTTTTAGAAATAGGTTCGGTCTGTTTATGCAGTTAATTATAGCTATACCAATTATGTCAACCCCATGAGGGTAATTTTAGATCTTTTGTAATTTGCTCTATCTGTCTATCTATCTATCTATCTATCAATCTGTCTATCTATCCATCTATCTATCTATCTATCTATCTATCTATCTATCTATTTATCTATCTGTCTATCTATCTGTCTGTCTGTCCATCTATGTATGTATGTATGTATGTATCNATCTATCTATTTATCTATCTATCTGTCTATCTATCTGTCTGTCTGTCCATCTATGTATGTATGTATGTATGTATGTATGTATCTACCTATCTATCTATTTATCTATCTATCTATCTATCCATCTATCTATCTATCTATCTATCTATCCATCAATCTATCTATCTATCTATCTATCTATCTATCTATCTATCTATCTATCCATTTCTCTATCTATCTATCCATCTATCTATCCATCTATCTATCTGTCCATCTATCATCTATCTATTTGTCTGTCTATTTATCCATCTATCTACCTATTTTTCTATTTTATTTTTAGATAGAAACAATTTTTTATCACAATTAAAGTTGGATGGCTACTTTGAAGCAGAGGATGAATTTACTGCTGCTATAACAAAATACGTGAAAAAGCAGTTTTTTGAGGTAAAATATCTTCTTTTAAAAACTTCTTTTTTTAAGATTTCAATTTGTTTAATGGGTTTCGTATAACACTTGTTCTTTGTCTCATTCCTCTCCTTCTTTTGATCCTTCCTCTTTTTTAACCCTTAATCTATTGACCTTGCCAGTAACGAAAGAGTGTTGCTACTCATAGACCAGTGCTCTTTGAATGTCCATATATTGATTGCTGGGACTTCTAATTGTATAGGTGTTCCCTTGGTTTCTAGCGTCCATTTGGATTTAGAAAATTCTTCTCACTGTTAATATTTATTGCGTTGGTTTTAAAAATCTCGTCATTGTTTACAAAACTCCAAAATACTGTTTCTATACTTCGGCTGTTTTCCTCCTGACAATTGCACCTCTTGTGCTCACAAGTTTAAACAATGGATATTTTTGTACCAGGAATTTATGATTATAGCAGATCATTTATCTCTGTTGTTTTTGTTTTAATTTTTTTAGTAATCATGCTCACTGTTTGAGTTTGTGCTCTGATTCAAAATCTTTGGCAATAATGGTTAGTATTACCGACTTCTTTCTGTAAACATTGAGATACTTTGTTCGTGGCAATATTAGTTTCTTTCACGAAATCACCACAGGTACAGTTATCTGCCCACCCTATACGGTCAAGATTAAATTACTAAGTGGTTTTTTAATCACTTGAGATTTATTTTAATTTGAATGAATAAGTGAATAGAAACACCTAAATTACATCATCTAACTTTCTAACAATTGATTTCCTTCCTATTGTTAACATAATCAGTTCATTCAAAACCTGCCATTTTTAAGCTCTATGACTTTACAAAGCATATAATATTAGCATATAATAGCATATAATATATATTAATCTATATAATAATATATAATATAATATAGTATATATTAGTATATATATATTAATATATTAATATATATATTATAGCATATAATATATATTAGCATATAATAGCAAATATTGTTGATCGACTAAATAACCACTTTACCTTATGCATCAAATCACCTCGATGGGCAATGGTCGCATTCTATTGCATGTTGGATATTGTAAGTCTATTTTGCTTGCATCAGATAGATTCAACGCTGTTTCTTTCGATAAATTCTCTTTCGATAAATCCGACCACGTTTTTCGAGGCCCACCCTTGCTTCTTCTACCTTGAACTGCAACTCGTACAGTATTCTTGAGCAAAACAATAGCTGATCGCCTTGTTTGGTTACAGCACTTCCAAAATACAGCACCTACCATTTACCTTGCATCCACTACTTGCATCCACTACTTGCATTTTCCGCACTGGAAGAAATGCTATTTTACCTTCACTACCCCATCTATTCATTTCCTAAGGAAATATTTATATATTTACATGTAACCATGTCTGTACCCAGACCCCCTCTCACACACTCTCTGGTTATCAGTACTGTTACCCATAATTTAGTTGTTCAGATCATTGCTTTTACTGCAGTGTGCCTCTTCTTCCTGTCCACTGGTTAGCATTTATTGTTGTGTGGTGATCATATCGTATATATCTTATATTTTGTTGTTGTCTGGTATTCTACTGTACACTTGAGAATGGCGATATTGGTTAAAACATCACATTTTGAATCGTGTTTACAACAAGGCTTGAAAAGTGAATAGTGACAGATTACCTTTTCCCAACTGTACCTTGGGGTCCAACGGCTATTTTATTTACTTTTCATGTTACACAAAGGCTAATCGATAATTTTTCTGTTGAAGGGAATCGCAGACATTGTCGGCACAAATGATAAATCGAGATTTGAGCTTCTAAATATTGGTAATCCCCAAAATCAGCTAATCAAAGGTAAGATAAAATTGAATGCTCGTAGTCACGTTGATCTTCCTAAACTTCAAATCCACAAATTTCTCGAAGGTAAAAAATTGATGTTCATAGTCCTTGGCCCAAATATATCCAGAAGAGGAAGGTTAGGGTTAGGGTTAGGCTAACGTTTCCTCAATGCTTGTTTATTAATTGTTATCCTAAAGAATCAATACATCTCCATCAAAACAAGAAAAAGACTCCTCCAGTGTTATATAGAACCTATTCTGATGTATGAATGCCAGGATTTCAAACTTGACCAACAAAAAACTAGAGGCAAGGAAGGAAATGTGGTTATTAAGAAGAATACTTGCATTGGCAGTGAAGTGTAATGAATTTAAAGTTCTGAACGAATACACCTATGCAACAAAATCGCACGTCAAAAACATCAGAAAACGTCATCCAAACCTTTCTGGACATGTGACGAGAGGAGGAAAACTAACAGTGACAATAACTATTGGCGAAAAACGTAGCAGAGGAAGGGGAAGAGTGTGGATGATAGATGGATGGACAATTGGACCTAATTTGTATAGCTTATATAACATATTGTATAGTCAGTTTGTTATTGCATAGATCCGAAGCTTGATAACTTTAGCAAATAAGAGGAAATGAGTGAGTGTTTTTGAAATATGGGAGTATCAATAATACAGAAAGGAGAACAAAGAAGGAAAGTACTCAGGATAAATGCAGTAAAGAGAGAATTAATTAAGAAAATGTAGTGTGAGAAAAATGAGATATTTTGAAAATGTGTGTACAAGTACTATCCCAAAAGAGCGATACTTCAATGTAAAAAAAGAGCTAAAAGTAAAGATTTAAAGGCAGGCTGAGGTGAAAATGGATGTAAAATACATCCGTGGACAGAAAGTGATATGAAAGAGTTATTATATGTAGCACAGAATATATAACAATGGAGATTCACAGTCACATCTACAAAAATTTATAAAGGCACTCAATTATACCTTCATCTCTGCATGTTACTAGACTAGATTTTTTTATGCACCACAAATGTTTTTCGCTCTGAGGAACTTTGTTTGACGAGTTATTTAAGGAGAGAGAGTTTTTTTGTATTCAAGTAAATGAGTTTTTGATTTAGTTTAATGATACTTTTTCTGAACGGATAAATCAAAGTAGAATGATGTTCGATGTGGACTTACAAGAATACTGTTATCCGAATAGCTTTAAGAATATTTGAAAAGTGTATTTTTAATAATGTGAAATGCTGCTAAAGCATTTGTTGATCACCGTTGGAGGCCCCGAATTGCCTTGGCATGCACCTGCCATATCCAATGACGTTGGCAAACATGAAAATATGCCAGATTGACCTCTTCTTTCTCATACTCAGATGCTCAATCGTCTCCACTCTGGTCCAGGCTGCAATACTCTTTAATATTGTTGTTCTCCGCCACCCCACCCCCCATCTCTCTTTCTTACTATCTTTCCTGTGAGATATAAACTCTCCAAACCACCCTTCTTCATACAATATCCAGCTGCTGCTTCCTCACTGCATTTATAAGAAATCTTTGTCTACCTGCCCTCTCTAAAACTGCTATGTTAGTGGTGTGACTTGTCCATAGGATTTTCATCATTTGGCTGAGGAATCGCATCTCTGTTGCTTGCAAACGATTTTCCATTTCCTTGGATATTGTTGAGCTCTCACATCCATATTTCAACGCAGGTAACACATGACAGTCAAGAATTCTGAGTCTTGTTTTCAAGATGATATTCATTTTACATAGAAGGTTGCTCATTCTTGCGAGATTTTCCTTTGCAATTAAAATCCACCTCTTTATCTCTTTATCTCTTTTATCTCATCTCCCATCCAATGTTATCAAGCTTCCAAGATAATTAATTCCATCCATCTGCTTCAAAATGTCACCAGACGGGTACTTCCTTCTTCTTTGTAACTACAAAACACTCAGTTTTCTTACAATGGATGAACAGTCCTTTTTCTCTCACTCTCAGTCACAACTTTATTAACTATTTCGTGAAGGTCAGATTCTGATGTTGCAATAAGAAAAATATCATTTGCATACCGCAAGTTGTTAATTTTTGTGCCTCTAATCAACACTCCTCGTAGTTCTTCCAGTTCCCTCAGGGTCAATTCACTATATAAGTTGAACAGGTCTGGCGAAAGAACACAACTTGTATGCTTCTGTTTTTCTATTTTATCACGTTTGCTGTTTAGCCATGTTTCCTTTGCATCAAGACACTTTTTCTTGACCTTCGCATTAAGTTTCTTATACTTGCGTTTATTCTTGACCTTGTGTTTTCTCCTCTCTTCCATCAAATCTAAAACGTCTTTTGTCATTCAGCTTTGTTTATTTTGTTTTGGTGGCATCACTTCTCTTGCTGCTCCTGCAATCGCTCTCTGAAACACCTGTTGCTCACTTCAAGTGTGTACAAGTCTTTGATGTTGTTGTCTTCTGTAAGTGTTGCATAGTCAAGTTTCTTAGGGCCCTGCTTCTTCTATATCTTCTTAGGTTCCATATAAATTGCACTAATAACTGGTACATGATCGCTGTTGATGTCTGCTTCTGGATGTCTTTGTGTCTTTCACTGCATTTCTGCATTTTTAATCGTGATGAAGTCAATTTGATTGCTAGCTTTACCTCCTGGACTTTTCCATGTGTATTTCTTTCTGGGTGGTTGCATAAACCATGAATTTGCAATCATAAAATATTGTTCATTGCACCACTCAATCCAGCGATCTCCACTTTCATTTCTCACCCCTAGTCCATTTGGTCCCACAGTATCTCCAACTCTTCCTTCTCAAACCTTTGCATTCACGTCTCCTATAACCATGGTGATCTCCTCCGATTTGCATTGTTTCATAGCCCTTTTACAGTCTTCATAAAATGCAACAATGTCGTTGTCATCACTGTCTAAGTTGCTGTACAGGGTTGAATTATAGCTCGATTGGACGGTGAACAGTTTTGCAGCCATTTTCACTAGCACTATTCTGTCTGATACTCCCTAGTGCCCAATCCCTCTCTTAGATGTAATGTTATCTAGCAAAACTGCCACTTCCCTTTCACGAGTTGTACCTCCTGAGAAGATCACAGTACATTCTCCTGATTCAAAAAATCCAGTATTTGTCCATCTTGTCTCCTTATCCCAAGAATATTAACTTTGAGTCTATCCATTTCTTTCACGACGTTATCCAATTTGCCAGCCTGGTACAACGTTCGCACATTCCACGTGCCTACTTTCAAAGACACTTTTCTAATGTTCGTGTTTCTCCTTTGCGTGGTATCTTGATGATGGCTGGGTCCACCCACTGCAAACAGGAGTTCCTACCGAGTAAGAGCCTCTCTTTCATCAAAGCATTTTCCTTTACGCTGTTGTTGACCTTAGTCGGCGCCCTTAAGATGGGTTTTGTTTTTAGTTCCATCTGGCTGGCCAGCCACCCACGACCCGACCCTGAACAGACTGTACTGGATACAGGTTTCCAGTAGCAGGACCCCAAATCTGTCTTCTGTCAGACGAGAAGACCTGACCTGACAAACTGGCAGACAGCATGTTCTTCTGAATTGTTGTGAAAACTAGTTAAAATTTGTTGATAGCTGTATAGGCTGCTGCTATATGTTACCCAGACCAGACACCACCATTTGCAGATCACTCAACGTGTATCTATTGATAAGATGACCTTCAGAGTAGCTGCCATGAATTTCATAATTGCCTTAAGAGCCGGTTTTGGGGATGGATAATCTTCCACCATCTGTTTAGACTCTCATGGAAATATACAAATTTTCAGGTTAATGATATTGGGTTCTTACAGCACAGTAAAAATATAGTTGAAGGTATTCTGTACTGAGTTTCCTAGAAACTACAAGCATTTGACTAGGTTTAGCATTGCCAATAGGAAAATGACAAGCTGTAAAAGTTGATCTGATGCCAACCTCCTCATGTGTCTGGACTATTGCCGATGGGAGTTGACAAAACTCACCCAGCATATTGCCTGGTTTCTTTGTAGGAAAAATGGTTACATATAATTGCCTGTTGATGGGTGTCTGTTGTTGTTTGTTTTTTTCGTATTAGTTTTCATAAAACTATTTTGTTCGCAGAGGAGGACGAAAATGCGATTTCTCAACAAAGCAAAGAGCTTCTTCGACTCCAGCGTTTGTAAGTTCTTTATGTAGTTCTTCCTATGTTATTGTATATGTATAAAATGCGCCACATGAATATTTATTCTTTCTTGAATTCATGATTTTATTTGATAGCACAATATGGGTGAAAAACAGTCACACAGTTGGATTATGGATATACTGTGTTGTACAACCCTGTAAATGTTGTATATTATTATGACTATAAATTATGATTATATATTAGTTTTTTTCTTATCTAAAACTACCACAGTAAGACAAACTTGTTATGATAAAAGCTCTACAGAACTGTAAATAAATCTTCACTTCATGATTCTGAATCAAGCACAGTGGACAAGTCACTTGTGAAAAATATTCACGGTACATACAGAACACTCAATACACAGTTTTGTAACATCACATTTAAAGGACAAAGTTGGTGCGGTAGAGAATGATTTATTAGCTTGCCAGAAGCAGAGGGAAGGAGCGTGTTGCCTTCTGTAACGTACCCTAAGTCGTTTCATCATTGGCTTGTTGAATTTTTTTCAACATGAAGGTATCGAGTTAAAAAGACTTACTATTTATTTAAAGATATTTAAATAGAGTGTTTTGAGTGGTACTTCATTTGTGTATTTTTACATCCAGAACAAAGATTTATAGCAGTTTGCATATTTTCATATATTATTTAAAATTATCTTTGTGGTTTAGGAATAAATTTATATTTTATCATAAGTAAAATATACAATTAAATGTTTCCACACTTTAATTTAGCGTTTTTACATTTTAGAAGGTGGTGCGTTGTTAAGGGGATTACTCATCTTAACGTAATCAGTACTGAAGGAAAAGCATGTATTAACTTCTTTTTGCATTTTGGTTTTAAAGAAAACTTTTTTTTGTCTGACTTGTGATTTATTGTATTATGGGCCACAGGTATGTTCAAAGCCAAAACAATTACTTGGAGTCATGCTGCTCATTTAAGGCAAAGGAAGCACAACTCTCTGCAATAAGAAATGAGCTCTCGGATGCAACCCTGAAACCTCCTGTTCACTATAGTAATGGAGAGCTTTCGTAAGTATTTTTGTGTCTAATATTTTTCTATCAAAAGTTCAGAAATTAACTAAGTTTTTTAGCTTACCTTGATTGACGAAACACTGTCTGTCTGTTTACCTGTATGCCTTTTTTATTTATTTACACTTCGTAGATTATATTGGATGAACTGCAGTTTACAAAATACCCAGGTCAACTTTGGAACAGTTTCTTAATTTCTCTTTCCATAAAATATCTGTCTTTTGTCTTTCTCTCTCTTTGTTCCTGTCATTATTTCATCATTGTTAAAGCTAAACATTTGTTTTGAGTTGGTAGTTCAGAATAGGATTGAGATACACGGAGTTCCAGATATTTTATTTTCATATTTCTCATCTAGAATCTCGTGATTACTAGTATCACGATACAAATACATAAAATATTCTTAATTACAAGTCTTATCATACACTATATATTAATAAAAAGAGTACCGTATTACAATTCATTGAGTACAATAACTCTGTATAAGTTAGCAATCGTGGTAGAGTGATGCACTATTTTCCAACAACGATTCAAGTAAACAGTAGATAAAATACATTGAAAGATTACAGAATAATACTATTCAAAATTACCTTCTAGCCTCTGTGAGCTATCCACTAGTTAATTTATTGAAGTCTCTATTTTCACTTCTTCTCGTGAGTTTACGAGTACCATGATTGTACTATGGTACTTCTTAGTTGTATGTAAACGTATTTTGGCATGGTATGCAGTCAAAATGTAAACTGAACTGAGGTAGCCAGAACATTCGCGATTTATTGCGAGGGGACAGGAAGGAAGATTCACTAAAGTCACCAGATCCATCGGCGCCATCAACACAAGAACACGTGCAACATGCCCAAGAAACCGTAACCTGGCTATATATGCTAAACAAACAAGGCACACACTGCACAACAAACTGTGAGGCTAAAATAAACTTTGTGATATACTGACTGATGTCTGTTCAATAAGGTTGTGGTGTTTCAACAGCAGCAACAATTTGATTACACTCTCCTTCTCCACTCCCCCTTCCTCCCTCCCTCCCTCTCTCTCTCTCTCTCTCTCTCTCTCTCTCTCTCTCTCTCTCTCTCTCTCTCTCTCTCCCTCTCCCTCTCTCTCTCCCCCTTTTTTTCTTTTTCTCTACCTCTCTCTCCCCACTTCTTTCTCTTTC
>RDPX01000471.1:415729-438729 GCA_003991215.1 Morbakka virulenta
CTCACACACTAGCTCACTCTCTCACTCTCTCTCTCTCTCTCTCTCGCTCTCTCTCTCTCTCTCTCTCTCTCTCTCTCTCTCTCTCTCTCTCTCTCTCTCTCTCTCTCTCTCTCGCTGTTCTCCACCTACATTTCTCTTACGTCAAGGTCTTAATATATCACAATTTATCGTAATGTGAAATAATGAAACAGACAACTTTGCAAAACTATTTTTTTATTCATTCATGTGTTCTCTTGTCATAACTGTTTTCTACGAAATTTATCAATATCTTTACATTTTTGCTGTCCAACAATAATTTTGTCATTTTTTTCAAAGGAATTTTTTAAAGGAATTGGATTTAGAAATAGCACGACAAAAGGACGCGATGCTATCACTTGTCCGTGATGACTTACTGCCAATTCTTGAAAAATTTAGCGAACTAGAATATACCGGAATCCTCTCTGGTAATTATGACCTGAAAATAGCTAGGCAAGATTACTTTTTAGCAAAGCAAGATGAGGTAATTCTATGATCTTTCTTTTATAAAAAATTATTTCAGCTTTAGGTTTTGTGAGATTGATCGATTTAATATATTTTGTATCTTTTGATATTGTAAAAGGTTTTGTATCTTTTTACTTCATACAGTAAAATACATTGAAATACATTACAGTATATAACACTGGCATTACACTGACAATGAGGTGTCTTTTCTTTCTTACTAGAGACAGTGTTTTAAATATATTTGGATAGGCAAAGTTTTATAAATACAAGTACCGTATAGGTAGAA
Source organism: Morbakka virulenta (assembly GCA_003991215.1). Lineage (NCBI taxonomy): Eukaryota > Metazoa > Cnidaria > Cubozoa > Carybdeida > Carukiidae > Morbakka > Morbakka virulenta. Next base: position 416,496 of record RDPX01000471.1, read on the forward strand.
ATACAGTTTTTAAAAATGTTTCTAGCGCACTGTTTGTGATAATATGTAGAAAATAAATTGATGTTGGGTTTTGTACAGATGGAACCATAAGCTATTTTTTATACTTGATGATAAAATCAAAACTATGTTATAGTATTAAAATCATATTGCAGAGACACCATTACTCCCTTTTATTACGATGTATGACTGGTCAGCTTGTCCAATAAACTGGGTCTACCACTTTGGGGTACTTATCACTCACCCTGCCTTTAAAATAAAGTAGATGACTCCCCGAAATTCTTTTCTTTCAAGCCTGTATTTAAAACAACCAGTTAGTAGCGTCCACCTTCTGTCCATGACCATTAACTGAAATTGATTCATGATAGTTCTTCCATACGCCAATCAGACCTTTCTGGAAGGGCAGTATAACATATTTTTATTGACAAATCAAACCAGTAGAGTTGTTGCATACAGATGTTTGTCAATCAGCCTGTCTGCAGCTGTTGTCATCTTCCTGTCTCAATGTTACTTTTCAGGTTATCAAGCAACTAGTTACACAAAGTTCTAGATACGATTTGCTTTCAGTGCTTTTGGAAATAGAGGCCAAGTTCCATCGGCGCTCTTATCATTTATTGACAGCAATAAAAGACCTGATTAAATCTAATAAGACATGTGCAGAGAAAAGGATTGTATCCTTTATCATTCAAAATCGTAAAATAATTATGCAAATTAAGAATTGTAGGAGCAGTAGTGGTAGGAGGAGTAATAGTTATTGCAGTAATAGTAGAAAGTAGTAGCACCAGTAGTAATCATCACAATCATCACAGTAGTAAAAGTTGTAGTAGCAGTAATAATGGTAGTAGTAGTAGTAGTAGTAGTAGTAGTAGTAGTAGTAGTAGTAGTAGTAGTAGCAGCAGCAGCAGTAAAAATCTTAGAAAGATGGAAAGAATACATAAATGAATTGTTTAAAAAAGAAAACAGGAAAGACAATATAACCATCACAAGAGAAAGAGAAAATCTACCTATAAAGAANATTAAGAATTGTAGGAGCAGTAGTGGTAGGAGGAGTAATAGTTATTGCAGTAATAGTAGAAAGTAGTAGCACCAGTAGTAATCATCACAATCATCACAGTAGTAAAAGTTGTAGTAGCAGTAATAATGGTAGTAGTAGTAGTAGTAGTAGTAGTAGTAGTAGTAGTAGTAGTAGTAGTAGTAGCAGCAGCAGCAGTAAAAATCTTAGAAAGATGGAAAGAATACATAAATGAATTGTTTAAAAAAGAAAACAGGAAAGACAATATAACCATCACAAGAGAAAGAGAAAATCTACCTATTAAAGAAAACGAAATAAGAAAGACAATCAAAAGCATGTTAAGAAGAAGTGCAATAGGTTAAGATAACATCCTTATGGAACTGTTGGAAGCACTTGGTGACTTTAGTATTAAGTGGCTGACAGCCATAGCAAATAAAATTTATGACAAAGAACACTTTCCTGAAAATATGAGAAGACTTACCTTCATGCTTTTCCCAAGAAGCGCAGAGCGACAATGCAGATAATATGGAACGACTAGCCTTATGAGTCACATGACAAAACTGTTCTAAGAATTCTTCTAAATCGAGTGAGACGACATTCCGTAGGAGTAATATCACAAGAACAATTTGATTTTGTTCCATGTCACATTCTGAAACGGTATGTTTCGATGACTACGAGTAGTAGTGGTAGTAGCAGTAGCAGTAATTAAAGTAATACTAGTATTGGTAATAGTAATTGTAAAAGAATGTAAGTATTAGAAAGAACAATAATAAAAGAAGCACCAGCAACAGCAACTCCTTAAGCATTTTAGGTTCGTTTTTTTCTCTTGATATTGTAGAAGGCATTTCAATTGTATAATAAGGTAAAGGCAGAGATAAAGGTGCATGCATTTTTGTATAAATGCTAAATTAATGCTAAATCAGTTTTGAGAGTGGCACTGAATTTATTTAGAGTTTAGAATTTGAACATTTGATATCTGACTTCTCGTACGTAAGGTTAGGTACTTTTAGGAGATTCTGTCTTCAAACTTTAATTAGCTGCTTAGGTAACAAAAACTCTGGTATGATCGAAAATTGAATTTTTTTTCTACTTAATCTTTTTAATCTGTTAAGTTGCCGATTAATTTCCAATGTTTCATATCTCTTTTTCTTTTCTGCTCTATACCAACGTCCTGATGATGCTTCCTTTTCAATACTGACCCTTTACATGTACTGTGATTACATTTTTCGAAAGAGGGTGCCTTTAGTGCCAAATATAGTAAAAAAGTAAAAAACCTAATATTTATTAACACTACATTTTGGTAATTTTGTTACTACCATTGGTTTACGTAACCAATACAGTGATAAAATTCCATCTATATGACTTTTAAGGTTGTTTCTACGGAAGGCCAACAGCCTTTCGTAGAAATTGTACAGTGTCATCAAGCCAGTTACATTGTGGTACAGCTGCACTCTTTTATATCAATCCAGTGCGTTTAAAATATGAGTTATATGAAGAAATTTTGCACAACAATGATATTGGGCAAAGCATGCTAAATCTTGTTAAGCAATTGATCTACTGTCAATATCGATAGCTTCTACTACAATTGGTGTTTTATGTTATTATAAGCAAGTACTTATTGAAAATAAGCAGAAGTATTAAATTTTATTGTAACTTCTCCTGAACCTTGGAAGCGTTTTAAATGTTTATCCTGTGATCTATCTTCATTTGTAATTAATTTTGTACCATACTCCGTAGTTTCAAATGTTCATGGCTCAATTGCTACCTCGTCACAATTTTGATGTGGCAACTTATCAAGGTACTTTGGTATATATGTCGTCTCTTTGTTTTATATTTTGCTCTATATCCATAGAGTTTCCTTACCGTTAAAAACGCTGTTATATATTATGTGGTAAACATACAGCTTGATCCAAAGCTTAGCTCAATCTAATTCATTTGCAGTGTAACATTGGATTCAGAATTACGCGTTTTTAAAACCTTGACTTAATTTAAGGCACTTATGGAAAGTCAGTACTTTCAGAAAAAGGAAGTTAACAGAGAAACAATTGATTCAAGGGATACTTTTGTATGCCGGTTAAATAGCATGTTAGGTAAAGTATTTCGTTCTACAGAAAACTGTATTTCACGTTTTATGTGCGCCTATCTGGAAGTGAATTGCTTCTTTACCTTTGGTTGGCACCATGTGTCTATATAATTGGTGGCAAATCGTTTCTGTGCTCTTGACTCGGTTGATTTCATCTGTGTTTACTTATGTATATGTGCACAGAAGTGTGAACCATGTTAGGAGCATATTTCGGATTGATTTGAACCTCCATATTTTATTATTATTATTATTATTAAATTAATATTTATACAGGATACAATACAAATATTCAATATATATATATATATATAAACACATAAATATTTTACATATACTGTAAAAACTGCAATCAATGTGGTCCTGTTTTGACACATTAGTAAACAAAAAGGAAAAACATAATGAAAATAGGAAGATGAAAACTGCTTTGGGGGCAATCAAAGACTATCAGCACACCGTAAGACACCGAAAATGCTGAAAAACAAGACTAAATTGAATAGTGGATAATTTAGAGGAACTAATCACTAAAATTAAATACCTAAAAATTAAAAAGTGTTATTTGAAATCCTTTTATTTAAAAATCATGCCTAATTTCTTAGTATAATTTTTTTAAATCTTTCTCCTTACGTATTTCTAACGGACGATCATTGGTAAAGTCGACAACCTTGGTAATAGAACGATTGACAACCTATTCCAAGTTTTATCTCAGGAAGTTTTATGGAAAAGTTGTTATTTCTTGTAACTCAAACATGCGTGTTAACTTCAAAATAGTTGCTGAATGGGTTACACATGTTTCCAGTAATACATTTACAGACAGTGCTGCAGGCTTACTTCTTCATTCTTCCATACGTTGATGTCACTCGTTTTGAGGAATTTTTGCCATATATCAGCTTAGATGCACAATAGTGGATTGAGGCCAGGTTCGCCTTCTGTGTATTGGTGAGTCATATCTTCACGATGCAGCAGTATTTTATAATTGGGACGACCATAGAGCTAAAAATATTCTTGGCCGCATCAGATGTCAAGAGCGGTCGGATTTTTACGAGGAGTCGTAATCGCCCACTAGCTTTTCGTGATCGCTTTTTTAAATCTCCTCAAAGATTCATTGTAGCATCAAGGTTATTTTCAAGTATTCGTACATTGTTGTTCGGTTGATAGAAACATTTTTATATATGATCTCTAGCGGTTTCTCCCTTTTCGAAATTCTTTTACCTGTCCCAAATAATATCAACTCTGTTTTTCGCTTCTTTAAATTTATGACTAATTCAGACACATTGAGGTAGGTCAAAATATTTTCGAGTTCTTCATTTAGTGTATCTTCTATGGATTGGATGTTACGGTTTGCAAATATACGACAGTATCATCTGCATACATCAGGATTCTCGACGATTTAAGGACATCAGCAAAGTCATTAAAATATATTATAAACAGCAAAGGACAGAGGATGAATCCCTGGGTAACTCCGGAAAACACAGGTTGTGAAGCTAATTTTGATTTTCTGATATGGACTACTTGCGTGCAGTGAAATAGATAGCTGTTAAACCATGTAATTTCCTGTCTGCTAATTCCGTACATCTTCAGTTTAGTCATTAATGTGGCATAACCAAGCATGTCAAATACCCGACTAAGGTCTATGAATACTGTTTCAACCATTAATCCATTATCCATATCTCTCCGGACATTGTCAACAAATTTCATTGCTGCAAGACCCTTTATAAACTTCCAAAATGTCTTAGGATTTTCTTTGTTTTCATTCACTATCTCTCACTGGTAATTTCTCTGGGCTGTTCTTAGGCAATTGGTACATAGGTTACGATAACGTTTTTAAAGTAGCCAATCATTTTGAGTGTTGTGTTTTCTTGCTCTCCTTAACAGTTTGTCTCGCTGGTCCATAAAATCTCGTATTTCTCTGTTAATCCACAGTGTTGGTCTATTTTTAACTTGTTTATTTGTCATGGGACCACGGCTATCAAAAATTTCAGACAGTAAATTATTGAATATTGTTACTGCCTGTTTAATATCATTTGATTGCATTACTGGATCCCAGTTAATATTTCTCAAATCATTTGCCAATGCATTATGATCATGACGAGTTTAATTTCTGGTGGTAGTAGTTTCTGGTGTGAATTTGATGTGATTTATTTTGCGACAACATCCAACCATGTCATGGTCACTGTATGCTGCTGGAACAACAATGGATTCACGAATGTTGTATGGTTTGTTTGATGCGATTATGTTAATTAACGTCTTTGAGTGTTCTGTGATGCAAGTTGCCTCATTGATAATCTGTTTAAATCCATTTAATTGAAGTATATTTTTAATGATTTCATGACAGTTCTTTTCATAAAGTTGACATTAATGTCTCCCATGATAATCACTTCATCATTAGAATTGTTCACACGCTTTGATAATTGCTCGTTGAAGATCTCAAGACATTCAAATAGTGCGATCCATCTGGGGGTCTATATACCATATATATGAAAAAGGATTTCGATTTTGGTGGCATAAACTCTATCCACATTGCCTCGATATTTTCACTTTCAAAGTCCACTCTCCGTCTCCAGTGCTGCCCTTCAATGAATCTGTCCAAAATATAAGGAGCTACACCTACACCTTTACCAACCGTCCGGTCTCTTCTTACAAAATTGTATCCATTGATGTTGAAAATCTCCCCCAGTTTGTCGTATTTGATATGTGCTTCGCTTAAAGTTAGAAAATAGATATATTTGTGTCGTGTGAAAAGTTCTGTAACACCATTGTTATTAAATAATCCTCTGATGTTATGATGGAAAATTTTCAGTCCCTTCAGTAAAAGAAATTTGTATCTGCAGGTCCAGGACACAGTTCAGTATCACTGCAGAGTAGCAGAAGTAAATAAGAGTACAAACATCCTGGTTGATTTTTCAGACGAACATATTTTCCATAAATCTTTGAGTCCTTACATAAGCATTTTGTAACAAGCCACATGGTTTCATGAGACTCGTTCACTTTGACTACTTGTTTACATACATACATATATATATATATATGATTATATATATATTCAGTGATTCAAAGAGATTGTCAATCAGCAATTCCACGCTAAATCACTCTTGTTTCTTAAGCTTACACATAAATTGTATTATTATATATTATGTGACTGCCAACCTGGAACTTTTGTTAATTGTGTGGCAAATATAACAAAATGGTTTCGTTTTGCATGTTAAAGATGAAAATTGTCAGAAATAGCAAATGAACACAGATCCATTCAAAAATTTTATCGCAAAACGTGAAGGCACATTTTTGGAGTTTTAATTGTGTTTTGATTTTGTACATCACAGTGAATCGTGTATACTGTATTCTTTATAAGTTGTACCATATATTTGCAGTATATCTTCTGCACTGTACCTGCTGACGGCATGATAATAACCTTAGTTCAAATAACACAACAGCATTCAGAAATTTCCCTAGCGACACGATTTTCTAGCATACTGAACATTGGACTATGGAAGACAGTTACGGTACACTTACTCTTTTAAGAGAAGAGGGGAGGACCTGCTTAACGTTTCGGAAACTAAGTCATTTCAAAGAATGTTATGTCTAAGGTATATGACAATAGTTGTGTTTGTCTTTTGTCCGACAGAGGAGCCAAGTGATGCAAAACAACACATGCTTTTTAAATCATTCAATATGTTGCACAATAATGCAGCTCATTTTTATACAACAGTCACTGATGGTATTTATGCAGGCCATGTTTTAAAACAGGACTCCAGTTTATTGATGGAATCATTGTAAGTATGCAATTTACAGATAATCATTGTAAAGTAGAACTAGATTTGGTGTATTTGAGCTACTTGTTAGCGACTCTGATTGACCTTCTCTTCAACCACTTCTCCGTTACCGCTGTATTCCTATCTCTTTTTAAGAACAAACTGCAGATATTTGACCCTTAAGATTTGTACTTTTGCGTCTGTTTAAGATGTTCAGTTTATGGTAAACAAAAAAACACATTGCCAATTATGTTTATCAAAAATACAATAATTATCTATTGCTGTTATCTCTTGCTCTACTGCCAGATAAAACGAAGACAGAAAAGTGTTATGTGTGTTTTATTAAAAATTGAAATTACAGCCAATTAATCTTTGGTTCATAATCAGTATGTTTAACAGTCGTAATCTTTTCATCCCATTTTGCAACTTAATGTATGGAAATTGTCGCAATGGATGATATCTCTTAAGGTCGTTGAAAAAGAATGGATCTCAAGTTTTGGTTAAGCGCCCAGCAATCCATTTTAGGAATTTCATAAATAACATAATATGTTATTCTTTAATGGTATATATATTTTGAAGATATACCATTTTATATGTTTTATATTTATAAGCATACAAATGGGCCAGTAATATGATATGAATGATGATGATGATGATCATCATCATCATCATCATATTCGGTTTAAGGTTAGTTTTACACGCTAGCATGTGTTGGACGCTTTCTTGAAATCGACTTCCAAGTTATCCTATCCTTCACCAGGTCTCTGCTGACACCTTTTTGTTTGAGATCCATCCTTATAATTGTGATGATGCATTACTAAATAAATCAGCCATTGGGGAAAGAGGTCAATCTATTCGACCTTTTTGTTATTGAAACGTTTTCCCGTTAGCACGTTGTTTGTTGTGTGTATTTCTTGTGATATAGTCTGCTGTGTCATGATATTTTTTATTTATAGGGAAAGCAAAACAAAACAATCTGGAACTATCGTGTTTGGAAGTGGCGATAAAGACAATATTAATTTTGAGGTAGAAATTTTAAGGAGATGACTTGTTTGTTGTACTTTTTGATATGTTTGAAAGTAGAATAAGGAAGGTTTTGGTCTCAGTACCATTTTGAGTAGAAATATTACGAAGCGATTTAATGAGTATGTTATGCCTTGCAAAGAAATATCACCCTAGCCACTTGTTTATCGTTTGTTTTGGAAAACGATCTTTACACTAAAAACCGCTTAATCAGATATAATTATAGCAATTGATTACAGAAAGAAATGCGTTCATGGAAGAAAGACAGATATTTTTTCTTACCTTTTTAGCAGGAGGGTAGTTGTCCTGCCGACTTGCTCACAGTGCCTGCTACTGGGAGTGATATATTACTTACAGTTACCCATGATAAGGTGGGCCTTCAGCTGAGTTATGAATGTGGCTAGATTAGTTGTCAAAATTGAGTTCAAGCTAAAACTTGTTATGGCAGTATCTGACCCACCTCATCCCACAATTCAACCAGTATAATCTTTCTTTTTGAATTTCAACAACACTCTTTTGAAATTGTGATACTGCTCTCAACCAGCAAGTGGTAAAAAACCCCTACTTTAAATCTCACCCTCCTCCTCTCACATTTTCACTGCTTGTTAGTTTCAAACTTCAACAAATTGATGTTGGAAATGCGATACTTGTGCTGTCTTTACTGAAGTTCCAAGTAAAACGCTGAGTTGGGCAGGGTAATTGCTACTACTGATATTTCAAGACGAATTTACCCGAACCCACGCCAACGTTCGTAGATCAGAAACTTCTTATTAGAGGAAGGTCTCACAACCTTGAATCTGGCGCCTTAGACCGCTTTGCCATCCTGACACACTTTTAATGAGGGAGATTATTACTCAAATAACAAAGTTTTGTTTCATAAGCAAGATGTAATTATTTAACATAGGGCAAGTTTAGTTATTTTATTACTTCCTAATTAGAAGACGTACATAGTAATGCTTGAAAATGAAAATGTGCGTATTGTTAAGAAGTGTCTCCATACCAATTTTCATGATGATAGCTTTTTGAAAAATACCCCTCGCGCCACATTAATTGGCTGAATGAACACTCGCCCCCAGGTACAGTATAGAAGAAAGGTTTCTATGTGTAAGATGGTTGCCTAATCCCCAACCGCGCCTTGTGCTAGGCCTGCTGGCTTGCTTCGCTCTGCAGCAGGGCATTGAGTGTAGTTCGACAGAGATATTTTTCCCTGTCCAAAAAAAGGAGATATTCATAGACAGAACAGCTTTTTTGTTTTAGAGTTAATGGCTGTATGTCATAGTGTTTAGCCTATTTTTTTAGATGCTTTCTTGCATGAAAAAATGCTGTTTTTGTTTTGTTTATTAAAGTATTAATATTTAGGTAACTAAATATTTATACTTTACAAGAATTTCACCTCCTACCTCAAGTTATCATACATCATTTCCGAACGGCTTAATGTGTGGTTATGACATCCTTAGATATTTAAAAAATTTAATTCTCTACATTTGCTTTTTGCCATTATGCTCATAAATAAGAAATGTATGATATGAAAACAATTTTGGATGAAGAGCATTTTGAATTTAAAAGGGCTAGTGAAAAGGAAAGAGTTGTATCGAATTGGATTGAAAGCAAAGTATTGGTTTCCATGGGGACCTTATCATGAACCTGAGCTATCGATGACCAGATCAATTTTGCGATCCAGTCATGCACGTGGCTGCATTATTCTTTCCACAAATCACAATTGTTAAGACATGTAGTTTACGTCTGAGACTACCACAAAACAACGAAGTTTCATCCAAGTATTGAACATCTGATCTCAAGAAAGAAGAAAAGCAAGGAAACTATTGAAAATCAATTTTAAGAGATGACTTGAAATTGTAAGGCATCATAACATCCAAGTTCCGTAAACTTGATTTCAAGCCTATGCCTATAGCCTATCCCCATAGCGACAACTATGGGCATAGGTTATTGTAAAACCTTATTGGTGAGGAATGTAAACCGATTGGTAATTCTGTAGAGTAGATGGTCGTTAAAGTCATAGACATGCAATTGAAAGCAGGTCAGTGCAATTTTGAGGAATGTAAACCGATTGGTAATTCTGTAGAGTAGATGGTCGTTAAAGTCATAGACATGCAATTGAAAGCAGGTCAGTGCAATTTTGAGAATGTAAACCGATTGGTAATTCTGTAGAGTAGATGGTCGTTAAAGTCATAGACATGCAATTGAAAGCAGGTCAGTGCAATTTTGAGGAATGTAAACCGATTGGTAATTCTGTAGAGTAGATGGTTGTTAAAGTCATAGACATGCAATTGAAAGCAGGTCAGTGCAATTTTGAGGAATGTAAACCGATTGGTAATTCTGTAGAGTAGATGGTTGTTAAAGTCATAGACATGCAATTGAAAGCAGGTCAGTGCAATTTTGAGAAATGTAAACCGATTGGTAATTCTGTAGAGTAGATGGTTGTTAAAGTCATAGACATGCAATTGAAAGCAGGTCAGTGCAATTTTGAGAAATGTAAACCGATTGGTAATTCTGTAGAGTAGATGGTTGTTAAAGTCATAGACATGCAATTGAAAGCAGGTCAGTGCAATTTTGAGAAATGTAAACCGATTGGTAATTCTGTAGAGTAGATGGTTGTTAAAGTCATAGACATGCAATTGAAAGCAGGTCAGTGCAATTTTGAGAAATGTAAACCGATTGGTAATTCTGTAGAGTAGATGGTTGTTAAAGTCATAGACATGCAATTGAAAGCAGGTCAGTGCAATTTTGAGAAATGTAAACCGATTGGTAATTCTGTAGAGTAGATGGTTGTTAAAGTCATAGACATGCAATTGAAAGCAGGTCAGTGCAATTTTGAGAAATGTAAACCGATTGGTAATTCTGTAGAGTAGATGGTTGTTAAAGTCATAGACATGCAATTGAAAGCAGGTCAGTGCAATTTTGAGAAATGTAAACCGATTGGTAATTCTGTAGAGTAGATGGTTGTTAAAGTCATAGACATGCAATTGAAAGCAGGTCAGTGCAATTTTGAGAAATGTAAACCGATTGGTAATTCTGTAGAGTAGATGGTTGTTAAAGTCATAGACATGCAATTGAAAGCAGGTCAGTGCAATTTTGAGAAATGTAAACCGATTGGTAATTCTGTAGAGTAGATGGTTGTTAAAGTCATAGACATGCAATTGAAAGCAGGTCAGTGCAATTTTGAGAAATGTAAACCGATTGGTAATTCTGTAGAGTAGATGGTTGTTAAAGTCATAGACATGCAATTGAAAGCAGGTCAGTGCAATTTTGAGAAATGTAAACCGATTGGTAATTCTGTAGAGTAGATGGTTGTTAAAGTCATAGACATGCAATTGAAAGCAGGTCAGTGCAATTTTGAGAAATGTAAACCGATTGGTAATTCTGTAGAGTAGATGGTTGTTAAAGTCATAGACATGCAATTGAAAGCAGGTCAGTGCAATTTTGAGAAATGTAAACCGATTGGTAATTCTGTAGAGTAGATGGTTGTTAAAGTCATAGACATGCAATTGAAAGCAGGTCAGTGCAATTTTGAGAAATGTAAACCGATTGGTAATTCTGTAGAGTAGATGGTTGTTAAAGTCATAGACATGCAATTGAAAGCAGGTCAGTGCAATTTTGAGAAATGTAAACCGATTGGTAATTCTGTAGAGTAGATGGTTGTTAAAGTCATAGACATGCAATTGAAAGCAGGTCAGTGCAATTTTGAGAAATGTAAACCGATTGGTAATTCTGTAGAGTAGATGGTTGTTAAAGTCATAGACATGCAATTGAAAGCAGGTCAGTGCAATTTTGAGAAATGTAAACCGATTGGTAATTCTGTAGAGTAGATGGTTGTTAAAGTCATAGACATGCAATTGAAAGCAGGTCAGTGCAATTTTGAGAAATGTAAACCGATTGGTAATTCTGTAGAGTAGATGGTTGTTAAAGTCATAGACATGCAATTGAAAGCAGGTCAGTGCAATTTTGAGAAATGTAAACCGATTGGTAATTCTGTAGAGTAGATGGTTGTTAAAGTCATAGACATGCAATTGAAAGCAGGTCAGTGCAATTTTGAGAAATGTAAACCGATTGGTAATTCTGTAGAGTAGATGGTTGTTAAAGTCATAGACATGCAATTGAAAGCAGGTCAGTGCAATTTTGAGAAATGTAAACCGATTGGTAATTCTGTAGAGTAGATGGTTGTTAAAGTCATAGACATGCAATTGAAAGCAGGTCAGTGCAATTTTGAGAAATGTAAACCGATTGGTAATTCTGTAGAGTAGATGGTTGTTAAAGTCATAGACATGCAATTGAAAGCAGGTCAGTGCAATTTTGAGAAATGTAAACCGATTGGTAATTCTGTAGAGTAGATGGTTGTTAAAGTCATAGACATGCAATTGAAAGCAGGTCAGTGCAATTTTGAGAAATGTAAACCGATTGGTAATTCTGTAGAGTAGATGGTTGTTAAAGTCATAGACATGCAATTGAAAGCAGGTCAGTGCAATTTTGAGAAATGTAAACCGATTGGTAATTCTGTAGAGTAGATGGTTGTTAAAGTCATAGACATGCAATTGAAAGCAGGTCAGTGCAATTTTGAGAAATGTAAACCGATTGGTAATTCTGTAGAGTAGATGGTTGTTAAAGTCATAGACATGCAATTGAAAGCAGGTCAGTGCAATTTTGAGAAATGTAAACCGATTGGTAATTCTGTAGAGTAGATGGTTGTTAAAGTCATAGACATGCAATTGAAAGCAGGTCAGTGCAATTTTGAGAAATGTAAACCGATTGGTAATTCTGTAGAGTAGATGGTTGTTAAAGTCATAGACATGCAATTGAAAGCAGGTCAGTGCAATTTTGAGAAATGTAAACCGATTGGTAATTCTGTAGAGTAGATGGTTGTTAAAGTCATAGACATGCAATTGAAAGCAGGTCAGTGCAATTTTGAGAAATGTAAACCGATTGGTAATTCTGTAGAGTAGATGGTTGTTAAAGTCATAGACATGCAATTGAAAGCAGGTCAGTGCAATTTTGAGAAATGTAAACCGATTGGTAATTCTGTAGAGTAGATGGTTGTTAAAGTCATAGACATGCAATTGAAAGCAGGTCAGTGCAATTTTGAGAAATGTAAACCGATTGGTAATTCTGTAGAGTAGATGGTTGTTAAAGTCATAGACATGCAATTGAAAGCAGGTCAGTGCAATTTTGAGAAATGTAAACCGATTGGTAATTCTGTAGAGTAGATGGTTGTTAAAGTCATAGACATGCAATTGAAAGCAGGTCAGTGCAATTTTGAGAAATGTAAACCGATTGGTAATTCTGTAGAGTAGATGGTTGTTAAAGTCATAGACATGCAATTGAAAGCAGGTCAGTGCAATTTTGAGAAATGTAAACCGATTGGTAATTCTGTAGAGTAGATGGTTGTTAAAGTCATAGACATGCAATTGAAAGCAGGTCAGTGCAATTTTGAGAAATGTAAACCGATTGGTAATTCTGTAGAGTAGATGGTTGTTAAAGTCATAGACATGCAATTGAAAGCAGGTCAGTGCAATTTTGAGAAATGTAAACCGATTGGTAATTCTGTAGAGTAGATGGTTGTTAAAGTCATAGACATGCAATTGAAAGCAGGTCAGTGCAATTTTGAGAAATGTAAACCGATTGGTAATTCTGTAGAGTAGATGGTTGTTAAAGTCATAGACATGCAATTGAAAGCAGGTCAGTGCAATTTTGAGAAATGTAAACCGATTGGTAATTCTGTAGAGTAGATGGTTGTTAAAGTCATAGACATGCAATTGAAAGCAGGTCAGTGCAATTTTGAGAAATGTAAACCGATTGGTAATTCTGTAGAGTAGATGGTTGTTAAAGTCATAGACATGCAATTGAAAGCAGGTCAGTGCAATTTTGAGAAATGTAAACCGATTGGTAATTCTGTAGAGTAGATGGTTGTTAAAGTCATAGACATGCAATTGAAAGCAGGTCAGTGCAATTTTGAGAAATGTAAACCGATTGGTAATTCTGTAGAGTAGATGGTTGTTAAAGTCATAGACATGCAATTGAAAGCAGGTCAGTGCAATTTTGAGAAATGTAAACCGATTGGTAATTCTGTAGAGTAGATGGTTGTTAAAGTCATAGACATGCAATTGAAAGCAGGTCAGTGCAATTTTGAGAAATGTAAACCGATTGGTAATTCTGTAGAGTAGATGGTTGTTAAAGTCATAGACATGCAATTGAAAGCAGGTCAGTGCAATTTTGAGAAATGTAAACCGATTGGTAATTCTGTAGAGTAGATGGTTGTTAAAGTCATAGACATGCAATTGAAAGCAGGTCAGTGCAATTTTGAGGAATGTAAACCGATTGGTAATTCTGTAGAGTAGATGGTCGTGAATGTCATAGACATGCAATTGAAAGCAGGTCAGTGCAATTTTGAGAAATGTAAACCGATTGGTAATTCTGTAGAGTAGATGGTTGTTAAAGTCATAGACATGCAATTGAAAGCAGGTTAGTGCAATTTTTGTTTTCATCCCTTTTATTGGCTACTTTATACATACTTAACTCAATGTATATTTTTTAATTCAACATTTCCTTGCAAAGGGTCTTCCTGAAAGAGCTAACAAGCTGGAAGATGCATTGACTCTGGTAGAGAAATCAGTGAAGGAAGTCATTAAGGGTTTAGATTCAAAGAAAAAGGTAATGCTATTTGTTGGATATTTGTAGTTTTCAACTGCATAATATTTGTTTACCTGTGAGTTATGTTTTAATAAATAGTTATATTTTAATGGACATCAACATAGGGAAATAAGGTTTTTACAGCAGTGTTGATGTTTTAACTGAGTGAAAGCCATTTTGGAACCAAATAAGACCCCTGTTTCTCTAATGTTATTGTCCATGTACATGGCCCTATCATTCAAGAAAAAGTCTCATTTATTCCGACAATTGGTATTGGTTCACATATTTTATATTTAGGTTTTCAGGCTTATATGTATAGTATAAAGTTATAAGTTATCTTCCTATATAACAAACAATTGATACAAAGAAGTCAGCACCGTTTTCCCTTGTCATTCTTAAAGTCATGTAAAACTCTTATTTGCATTGATTTAATTTGCATTGAGTTCAGTAAACTCAGCTCTGTTTTTAGTGGTCTTTAATCAATTGAATACTCATTCTTTTTAATTTATCTTGAAACTTCGATTTTTTTCGTCTTTGTCTACAAGGTTACTCACTATCCCCTGTACATAACATGTCTTCAGTATGATAAACTCGGCTTCGTTTTTTCTCCCTTTTTTGAGAAAACCTCTTATAAACTCTTTCATGTTCGGAAACCCATGTCTTGAAAAAAGCTGTCTTTATCCCCTTCATGTAGAAAACCATCGATACAACAAAATCGACTCCATTTCCACACATGTTTCTTTGCAGAAACCTAAACAAGGAAAAAAACAGATAAGAACTGAAGAGATAATTTATTTTGAAAATTAAGAAATTCGAAAAGCAATAACAACACTTTCATTATTTCCTAGTACTTTATGCGTGAAAAACTGTTTTTGTTGAGGCAGGACCGTTAAACCTTGGTCATCAGCTATGTTGTTGACCAATAACCTAACCTGTGCACAATGAAATGAGCACTTTCTTGAGAAAATGTGACCCTGGCTAAACACCTAATTATATTCTCCTTAAATTGTCAAAACCTTTTTTCTAGGAAAACAGTGATTTTTTAACAGTATTACCTACGGTTCCCAATTTTTGATTACTAAGTTTTTTAAAGATTTGACAAACTGTTATGTATGTGTCAATCTTAAAACATTATAACACGCATATGATAAAGCCACATTACACTTTTGCTCATTCAGCAGGAAGATATGTACCTATTGTCCTAATGCGGCCAACCGCAAAAAGAAGAATCAAGCTGATTACTTTTATTTACTAGAGACGTAATCATTGTTTTTGTGGATAATTTGTTTGATTGAACGAATTGCAGAAAAGACAAAATATTAATAGTGAAATGTGATTATCTCAGGTTTTTGTTAATCCGATTTGTACCACTGAACTTGAGCATGGCAGAAATGAATAGAATGTGACATAAAATTGTGCCAAGGGCTTGATGATGATGAAAACAGTCTTTAACACGAGCTTGACTTGAGTGTAAATTTGAATTGCCACCTCATACCTAAAATGACTACTGTGATTTTCTTGCGATTTTTGGAGTTTTGTAATTGACTTTACAAATAAAAGGTAACAGAGATGGTTGGGGGTTTTTTTGGGGGGGGTGGCTGCTGTTATGGAGTAAAAGACCTTTTTTATATCAATCCCTGGTTTCAATGCCTGTGTTAAGTATTTCCTAAGGTAAAAATTCAATATCTTTAAAATTATCTAATTTGTTGGGAAGAAAACAGGGCTTAAGAAATTAGCTGTGTATTTTTTTAATGCATATTAAAGGTCAACTTCATATCTTGCAGCTTTAAATCTAGAGCAAAGTTCTATTTTGCCTTATCACGTACGTACAGGTTCTTGGGTTAAATATTCTCTGGCCAGTGTTTCAAGTTCCAAATAATATTTAAAACTCAGGATATTAAAAGAAAAAGCCAATGCGGCATCTCCCTAGTTTCGCTACCTGCAACATATGAGCCGTAACTTTGTTTCTAAATATAATTGGCAGCTTATTTTAACAGCTCACGGGTACCCTAAATGTCACTTGGGATCTTCTTCTTCTTCTCGAGTCACTACGTATCATCAGATGACTCCAGTCCAGTGTTGGATGCATTGTCTGGCACTTGGGTTAGATCAACTATGTCCACTTGGGTGCAGGATGTAGGGAGGAGTGGGCAGACAAGGAGATGTTGCATGGTCTGAACCTCTCCACACTGGCAAGAGATGTCTCCATCCTCATTAAACCCCCACTTTGTCACGTTTGTTTTGCATCGGCCAACACCAGTTCACTGGCGCCAGATGGAAGAGATCCGCGTGGTCTGATAGAAGACACTGTATGTGGGGCTTGGGTAAGATGTTCTGTCCACAGAGCGACACGCTGCTTGTCCGGATTTCTGTTCAGAGCCTCTACAGAGTGCAGGAAACTCTGCCTTGACTTTAGCCATTTTTCTGCTAGCTCATGATTGTAGAGTTGGTGGCGGGTGTCAGTTTCTTGTCTCAACTTTTCCTTCTGGGATACAAGAGTCTTCCGGATGCTTGGTGGCGCAAACCCACTAAGTAGGTATAGATCCTCAACTGTTGTAGGTTTCAAGCAGCCAGTCACAGCACGGCAAGCCGAGTTTAGCACTGTATCAACTCTGGTGGCATAGGCTGATCTACACCAGACAGGTAATGCGTACTCCGCTGCAGAGAAGCATAAAGTCAATGCTGTTGTACGTACTGTCTTGGCATTAGCACCCCACTTTGTGTTGGTAAGCTTCCTGAGAATGCTGTTCCTTGATGCAACTTTAGCTTTGGTCTTTGCGATGTGTTCCTTTTAGGTGAGAATCCTGTCAAGTGTCGCCCTTGGGTGGACTGGCTTTGAGATGTGCTGCAGCCTCTTCCCCTACCAGCTAATCTGTAGCTTGCAATCGGCTTCCCTGTTTTTCAGATGAAGATCTATTACCCTAAACACTCAACCATTCATTCATCCATCCACCCATCCATCCATCCATCCACCCATCCATCCATCCATCCATCCATCCATCCATCCATCCATCCATTCATGCATATAACTATCTATCTATCTATCTATCTATCTATCTATCTATCTATCTATCTATCTTTCTATCTATGTCTGTCTGTCTGTCTGTGTATCGATCTACCTATCTATCAGTCATTATATACGCATATATATTTGTTTGGCTTGTTGTTGCGGTTGACATGTATCCAGTACAAAGTTGCTATTTTTGCGTCAACATATTTTTTATCCTTTTTTTATTTGTATTAGATTTTGGCAACCGATTCCTTCAAAGCATTGGAGAGGGCATTATTTACAACCTTCTTTCAAGATCCAATGCGACTTCATCGACTACTAGCTGAGTTGGAGACAAGAGAAAATGCATCCACTGCCCTGTAATTTGCAGCCGATTATTCTGATCACCACTTAAAGATATCCCCTACTTTTCAACAATGTCGGATCCAGCTCTACAATTTGCCATGGCACTTTTGCCAGTGTTGTTCTATTTTGCATTGGTAAATAATACCAAGGCATATTCAGGACTATAAAATGGCTTACCATTCGATAACACAATGGCTTTATAACCACAATGCTCAAGATAATCTGAAATCAAATGAGGCGGTTTTAAACATTATGAAACCCAAGTTGTAAATAATATGTCTATCTTTAAGTGCCATATCTTCTAAGGACATTGGCGATCATGGTTTTCCATTTTCCATTGTATTTCTAGCAAGCTGAATTATTGTAACAGTAGTTCAATTGGCATTTGTTCCTTCATTTACCCATCTGCAAAAATTATCTAAATATATTACTGTCTGCCTGGCTATTGTCTTGTTCCTTGTATTTTCCCTAATAAAACTAGTTTCTAGCCCTTCTTTATGCACTATGCGACCTAAAAACCATGCCTGCATTTCTCGGATATGACTAATTAAATATCTTTTAGAGTGTGCCATTACTATTACTTTATCTCCACTCCTCCCATCAGCCCACGAGATGTTTGAAATGTGACGAAAGAACCACATTTCTGCTGCTTCAATCCTTTTTTTCATTGTTTCGCTTATAATCCAGCATTCACTTCCGTACGTCAAAACAGGTATCACATAGCTATAAATGATTCTTTGTCGTAGTTCTATTGTTAACTTTGGATTTGTAATGATATGCTGGAGCTTCCCGAAAGCATCTTCTGCCATACCAATTCCATGTTTTATGTCTTCATCACATCTACCATCAGAAGTAATTATGCTACCGAAATAGTTTAATTTATCTACTTGCTCCATTTGTTTGTTATTTGTAATTACTGAACAAACTTTCCTTGCTACATCATTTGAAATGACCATGCATTTGCTTTTTGTTTTTGTATTTTTGTAAATAATACAAAAGCTGAATGTGCTCAGATATGTAATACAAAAGTCGCTGTCGATGAAAAAGCCGAAAATAATGCTTTCAGGTCATAGAACTGATTTAAATCCTCCGTATTAGTGACAGTTCAGGTAACATGTAAATGAGTACATATTATTAATAATAGTTAACAGTACCCATACGAATAAACTAAATAGGCTACATAAGCAACACTAATACGCATAAATGAAAGTGTACTTTGGTACTTGTACTATACCTACCCTCCTAAACTTCATTTGGAGAGAATTAATTATGTTGGCGTCTCTTTTTTGAAGTGAATTAGCGATCATCGGCGACCCATTAAAAATTATGCATTTTGGTGGGAGTTTTTACACTATCTTTGCAATAAAAACACCAACAAATGTCAGATGAACATCGCTTTGCATTTTGTCTCCCCTTGTGGCAAAGGACGAAAACAACAAAAGAAGCAAACTCTACGTCCGAGCATGAATTTTGTATTTGACATTTCTTTTGTGAACGTTTTGAGAAAGGCAAATCTCATAATCCGGTGCTGGAATGAAACTTTGCGACCATAAACTGTACTTTCGGCGAATGTTACTTTAAAAATTTGAAGAACTGTTGAGTGTTGTTGGACGGTCTTTGCTAACTTAAAAGAAAATGGGAACCAAGTAGTCCAGGATCAAGACTAGCTGTTACTTTGCGCCACCTAGCCATTGGCCATTCTCATTCAATAATTGCTTTAAGTTATGGTATGGGCCCTACAACAGATCGATGTATCTTAATAGAAACATGCAAAATTATTTGAATACTTCTACTACAAATGTTTTTCCAAAGGCCCCCATTACTCACAAGAGTGGAAAGAAATTGCACAAAGATTTGAGCTTAAATAGAACTTTCCAAACTTGTTGCAATCAATGGTAAGCATGTAAAGATGCAACCTCCATCAAGTGCTGGATCTACCTTTTTCAACTACAAAGGAACCCCTTGTTTTCTCTTGATACGTGATAATAGTGACTATAATTTGTAATAGTCGATAATGATAAAGCAGGAAGGCAGAGCGATAGTGGTGTTTTGCAAATGGACATATAGGATATCCCATGAATAATGACTTGTTAGGTTTACCTGCACTAACCCTAATCCCAAGTTTTAATAAGCACTTTCCTTACGTATTGATAGGGGACGAGGTATCCCATTAAAACATATCTCGTCAAGCCTTTTTGTATTGGGCCTATTCTTTATGTTTATTACAGCTGCCGGTGTATTCAGAGTGCAATCACATCAAAACTGGGTAACGCCAGGCCGTCCAGTAAAGTGCTAGTCCAACAAATCAACTAGCGTACCCGAACAAACTTGGGGACAAGAGTAGATTATTGCACTGAACAGTGGCGTAAATAAAATTTGTTACAGAATTGACTTTAGCTACACAAATCTATGAGAAATAATACCGAAAACTAAACCTTCTCTAGGTTTGGACCTGACTTTTAAATTCTTTACAACTGTGTTAATCAGAGTGCTAACACAACAAAACTGCAAAAAACCAGCGCGTGCAGCAAAGTGCTAGTCTACAAATCAACTGTACTCACTTTTGCATCAGAGTAGACTATTGCACTGAACAGTTCCGTACATAGAATTTGTTATAGAATTGTCTTTAACTCGACATATCTATGCTAAATAATAAATCAAACTCAACCTTCTGTCTGCCTGGGCCCAGCTTTTACATTCATTATAGCTGTGGGTGTTTTCAGAGTGCAAACACATCAACAGAGGGTAAAACCAGGTCGTCGAGCAAAGTGATATTCTTTTAAATGAACTGGCGTTCTCGTACTCACTAAGGGACAAAAGTAGATTTATGCACTGAACAGTGGCGTACATTGAATTTGTTATAGAATTATCTTTAGCTAGAAAAATCGATGGAAAATAATACTGCAAATTAACTTTTCTGTTACTTTAAGCCTACATGTTTCATTATTCTAGCTGTGGTTGTATTCAATATGCAAACACATCAAAACTGGAAAAACGAGACCCTCTGCTAAAGTTCTAGTTTTACAAATCAACTTGCGTGCTCGTACTCACTTTTGGATCAGCGTAGATTATTACACTTAACGGTGGCTTGCATAATTTTTTTTATATAATTCTCTTGCTAGAAAACTTTATGGAAAAAATAAATCAAACTTAACCTTCTGTAGATTTGGGCCTATCTTTTACATCCATTAAAGCTGTGGGTGTATTCAGAGCGCAAAAACACCAAAGCCGGGTAAAACAAGGCTGTCTAGGAAAGTTCTAGTTTTACAAATCAACTTGCGTGCTCGTACTCACTTTTGGATCAGCGTAGATTATTGCACTGAAGAGTGGCGTACATAGAATTTGTTATAGAATGGTCTTTAGGTAGAGAAGTGTATGGGAAATAATACAACAAACTAAATCCTTTGTTGCTTTGGGCCTAACTTTCATATTTATTACAGCTGTTGGTATATTCAAGAGTGCAAATATACCTAAACTGGGTACAACAAGGCAGTCAGCCTCTGAGCAGCTTTCTAGTTTTCTTAGAACGCTCTCAGCATCAATCAGTGCTTCGAAGCCTATAAACGCTCTGACAGATAATGGTCTCAGATATAGAACTCCGGTTTATAGGGTTCCTATAGTATTCTGCCACACCACCTACTATAAAAACGTCATTAGAAACTGGATATGAAAACCATCCGTCTATCAGCCTCGTGTTTTTGTTTACAATTGGGATTCAATTGTTGGCATGGGGCGAAAAATAGAAATAATAGAAAAAGACGGAAAAATGCAACAGACAGGAAGCTTCTTCCAGGCAAAAACTCGCCTTTTAACAGTATCTCCATACCAGGAACCATATTTTGAATATTTTGAAACCACAATCCATTAATAATACGTACCTTACAGTACTATAGTACTTTGCACTCGTGCTGTCAACTACTATACTATCAACTTATAAACTGACATTCAACTAGCTCCAAAAGGGATATAATTTTCTCAACCAAGAAAGTGGTATTAATCTTTGAAAAACGTTTTGTCATTACGTATGCT
This sequence comes from Morbakka virulenta, assembly GCA_003991215.1. Classification (NCBI taxonomy): domain Eukaryota; kingdom Metazoa; phylum Cnidaria; class Cubozoa; order Carybdeida; family Carukiidae; genus Morbakka; species Morbakka virulenta. The sequence continues at coordinate 438,383 of RDPX01000471.1, forward strand.
GTTTTGAAATATGCACTTGATGTGGCTGGTGTTTTCAAAAGTTATTGCTTTTTCCTGGTTTGTAACCTATTTCCATAGTATTATAGATCTTGATCTGCAAAGAGGAAAGAAGTATCATTGTCCCTCTCCCCCTTCCCCCTCTCCTCTCTCTCTCTCTCTCCCTCCCTCTCTCCCTCTCTCTCTCTCTCTCTCCTCTCTCTCTCTCTCTCTCTCTCTCTCTCTCTCTCTCTCTCTCTCTCTCTCTCTCTCTCTCTCTCTCTCTCTCTCTCTCTCTCTCTCTCTCTCTCTCTCTCTCTCTCTCTCTCTCTCTCTCTCTCCCTCTCTCTCTCCCTCTCTCTTTCTCTCCC
>RDPX01000471.1:438754-457670 GCA_003991215.1 Morbakka virulenta
ATAGTATTATAGAGCTTGTTCTACAGAGAGTAGATATGTATCTCTGTCTCTCTCCCCCTTCCCCCTCTCCTCCCCCCCTCTCTCTCTCTCCCTCTCTCTCTCTCTCTCTCTCTCTCTCTCTCTCTCCTCCCTCTCTCTCTCTCTCTCTCTCTCTCTCTCTCTCTCTCTCTCTCTCTTTCTCTCTTTCTCTCGAGGTGCCATATTAATTCCAGACTTTAGAGATCATGGTTCTCCACAGATTCCTATCTCTCATCATATGTAGCAGATCTCCAGCTTTTACATTTTCCTTCTCACTTGCTGATATACACTTTTGAATATGGCACCTGAGACTTCCCAAGTATGTTAATATTTGCCTTTCTGCTTCTTTTGCCTTTAATATGACCTGTAGGGGTAAGATGTTCTAGTTCTTCGTTTCTCATGATATGTCCCATAAATCTCATCTGCCTTTCACGTATTGTTTTTATTAGACACCTTTCTGCTCCAGCTTTCCTCAAAACTTCCTCAATTGTTTGATGGTGTACCCATGATATTTTCATCATTCTCCTGTAAAACCACATTTCAACAGCTTCTAGTCTTTTTTGCATTGATCATGATATTGTCCAGCACTCACGACCATATAACAGAGTAGATGTTACATAATCTTCCAGTACCCTCGTCTTTGTAGCCATTGACATTTTGCAGTGTTTCAAGATCTTCCGTTATCTTTCAAAAGTACCTTTTGCAATCCCTATCCTTTTCTGTTATATAGCTGCCTAAGTAATTGAACTTGTCAAGTTGCTGTATGAGGTCTTTTCAAATATACAACTTGCACCTGGGACTTCGGTTCTTACTTATCACCATACATACTGTTGTCTTGTGATTTATTTCCAGCCCTTTCCCTCTATTCTGCTCAACTGTTTCACTTAGTAACCTTTGTAAACCTTGTTCTCCTGCAGAAAACCCTTCCAAATCTTTTCATCAAAAAGGTTGAATAAATCAGGTGAAAACACACATCTCTGTCTTACTCCTCTCATAATCTTGATGTAATCATTCATTTCATTATCTATTCTCATACAAGAAGTTTGATTCCAATATAGATTTCGTAAAAAGAGTAAATCCTTCCCATCCAGGTCTAATCCCTCAAGATCATTGAATAGCTTACTATGCTGCACCCTACCAAATGTTATGGTGTAATCAATAAAACATACACATGGATCTGTTTGCAATTCTATTGCTCTTTCTGAGAGCATCCATATCATAGAGATAGCATTTCTGGTACTAGTATCCTCCATTAATCCACACTGTTCTTTATCTATCTTTTGTTTGATTTTTCAGCGGAGCCTCTGCATAATTATTGTCCCTTTTATGCTCCAATTGCCTTATCTTAAATTTCTAAATGTTAAGATTATAGGACTCATTATTAAATATTTAAAATTCTTTCATTGTTTTTAGATTTGTTAATCTAAGATTTTCTGGCATTGTTAGAAATCCTTACACCAAACACAGACTGTCATTGAAAAAGGCAACCTTTGAGAGATTTTAGAGTTTAAAGTGAAAGAGAGGGGAACAAAAAAGAAAAATTCTGCGTAGTTATATTTTTGCAACAGTTCGTCAGTATTTTGTTAAGTAGAAAGAAGAGAACTAAATGATGACAGAAAGGTATTTCAATTTCTCAGAAGACGCAATTTCTTTTCTACAGACTTCTGTTACTGATCTAATTCTTTTCTCTTAGTGATGCAGTCTAAATAAAACTACCGTAATCGTTCAAATAAGCGCCCGGGCGCTTATTTAATTTTATGCTTTTCAGGGGGGGGGCGCTTATTCGAAAGGGGTGCTTGTAAAATATTTCTCGAAAATTAAGGATTAAGAATTCAAAGATCAACGTTGTTTTTCACATTTTACATTTCTCAGGAGAACAAAAGTCAAACACATAAATACCCGATAAACAGTAAACTACAAAGTATCAATATCCTCGTCACTTTCATGGTCTTCATCGACGAGTAGTTCCTTAGCACAGGCATCTGCCATATCAATTTCATTAGGAACGAACGGGTTCAGTTCACGAGTGTTCATATACTCTAATTGCTTTTCCAACATAGAGCGCCCTTCACCTTTTTTGAAGCAGGTGATCTCATCATCCTGACTCCCATCGGTCAAACACCATAGTGCAGATGAAACAAAAAAATTTTTTACAATTTCCTTGGACAACGTCTCCCAGGCTTTGAGAATCCACAAAACAACTTCTCTTCTGGGAGGTGCCTTTAAATTGTTGCAATCGGTTTCTTTGTTTAAACCAGTGTTTGAGAGCCATTCGTAATAAAATTCAGCACAGTGTTGTTTGAATGGCTTCGAAACGTCAGGTGCCTGGATGTAACGTGTACAGCCACCTGGAATCAAAACAACGTCAATTTTCTTGTTTTTAACGAGTTGGTCGTGGAATCTTCGATATGACATGAATATGTATCCCATGCCAGTAAACACCTTGTGAATGAGAACATGCCGGGTACTTGATCTATCCACTGACTCGTCAGTTCAGAGGTCATCCAACCATTAGCCGACGAGACGATCGTACATTTTCCTTAGAATTCCTTGTTAAGCTTTTCGACATCTCGTTTTGCTCCCTTAAATACTATAAATGGCTTAAGTTATTCCGATTTGCTTGAGCAGTTAAACAAACTGTTACCCGACTCTTTTCATGGCCTGTTGATTTTAAAGTTACAGTTTTCGATCCAGTTTTTTTCAACAGTCGAAAACGAGAACATGTCAGTCCAAACGGCGGTTGCGTCCATGGCATAGATATTATCCATCGTGTAGTTGTGCTGCAAACCTAGTCTCGAATTCGTAACACGTAGGCTACGAGTTTAAAAATCACCATATCCGGGTTCTTTTGACATATAGACGTCTTTCTGCGCAACGACAAGCCATTTCATCTCATGAAATTGCGACACCAACCTTCAGTAGTAGAGAAATCCGTTTCGTTTGATTTTTCCACTTCTTTGAAAAAAACTGATGCTTTTTTCATGATAACGGTGCGGGAAACACGCAATCCTTTAGACCTTCTTTCTAAAACCCACTCCAATACCTTCTCTTCTAGTTCCTCACCTAAAGGTTTCCTTCCACCACCAGACAGTCTTTTCTTTTCCTTTCCTTTTCGTTGCAGTTGTCTGAGCCTGTATTTAATCACTATTTGAAACCCAACGAGCGACCATTCTTTGATCAACACCAAAATGTCTGGCAGACGCACTTATGTTAAAGTGGTCAGCGTATTGAAATGCCTTCAGTTTGAACGCCGCTGTATAACTTCTCAACTTTCTCCTTTGTGACAAACAGTCGAATTATCACTTTTTTAACTCGCCATGTTAATGCAAAATTAGATACATGCTTCATTGAAAACAATTCTGTTCAATTCGAATGTAGAAGTCGAATGTCGAAGGAGATACTTAATATTGATACAGTGGATGGTGAATTGACGTTTCCCATTAGGAAAAACAAAAAAGAAGAAAAATTGTCAAAGAAAAAGTGTTATTCTTTTTTGTCTAAGTGTTCCCTTCCCTCCATGCAAGGTATTGAATTTTTTAATCGATTTTCTCCGTGAATTCCGAAAATTCGAATAAGTGCCCCTCTAGAACAAAGGGGAGTGTATATTTAGCTGGGCACCCGGCTAAATAAATAAAAACCTATTTTACTGCCCTATGTAGAAGTAAAATTTCATTGGTCAATCTGTTAAAGTCTAGTTTGGGCAGTGGGCATGGTCCGGCTCAAGCCCCATGCAATGGAGAAGTAAGACGCCTCCTTCCCTCCACTAGTCTGGGGTAGCACCTTGGGAAAGTGCTAGTAACCCCTCCGTCCTCACTTTCCAGGGTTAAGGAAACCCATCCTTCCAGACACTGGGAGTTGCGACAGCCAGTGCAGGCGGCGTAAAACTCTGCCAAATCAACTATGCGGAGAAGAGAAAGTGTGACTATGGCGGATCAGTCGAGGCCCGGATTAACAACGGCCGTTATTTCTGCTGATGACCTTCAGGGTTGTAATGGAAACAACGCTACTGCAGGTCAATGAAGGAGGCGAAGGAGGCGTGCTGGAGTGCGCATCAGACAGAAAAAGGAGCGTGGAAAGGTGAAAAGTGTGGATGTGAGGGTAGGAACCTTGAATGTTGGAACAATTACAGCAAAGATACATGAAATACCGGACATGATGAGGGGAAGGAAGCTGGGCATTCTCTGTGTGAAGGAGACAAGGTGGACAGGTGTTAAGGCCAAGAACATCGGGGAAAGCTTCAAGCTGTACTACATGGGAACAGAGAAATCTAAAAACGGTGTGGGGGTAATATTGAAAAAGGAGTTCACAAATGGTGTGTTGGAAGTCATCAGGAATTCAGACAGGTTGATTGCCATCAAAATGAAACTTGGACAGGAGGTCGCGAACAACCTCAGCGCATATGCACCACAAGTTGGCTGTAAACAAGAGCAGAAGGATGATTTCTGGCGCGGTCTGGAGGACCTAGTAAGTGAATTGCCGAACACTGAGCGTATCATCATAGGTGCTGATTTGAACGGGCATGTTGGAAAAGGAAGCGATGGAGATGATGCGGTGATGGGCAACTTAGGTCATGGACAAAGAAATGAAGAGGGGCAGTATTTTTGCACTCAGCACTGGAATGACGGTGGTGAATACCTTTTTTAACAAGAGGGATAAGCATCTGGTGACCTGTGAGAGTGGAGGGAGAAAAACCCAAATAGATTACATCTTGTGTAAGAGGCGCTCACTCAAGGATGCAAAGGATCGACAACATCGCGTGGTTGTTGGGGATTTTTATCTGAAAGGGAAACACAAGAAGGCCGAAAAATGTGAAGCAAGGATCAGATGTTGGAAGCTAAAAGAAGCTGAACGTCAGGAGGACTTTTACAGAGTGGTGATGGATGGATTACCGTCCCAGATTGGTTTGGCGTCGTGGGAGAACTTTTCTAAAACCATAAGAGATGCAGCAAGGAGTGTCCTGGGTATATCATCGGGCCGTAGGAAGGAAGATCTAGATAGGTGTTGATGGAATGAAGAGGTCCAAAATGCGGTTGTAAGGAAAAAGAAAGCGCTAAAGGATTAGTACGCTACTAGGGATGAAGGGAGCAAACAAAGGTATGATGAAGGGAAAAGATTGGCAAAGGTCGAAGTGGGTAAGGCCAAGAGTGATGCATATGAGGATCTGTATACTGGACTCCAGGAGAAAGGTGCGGGGAAGCTTGTCTGCACACTAGCTAAGCAAAGAGACAAAGCAACCAGGGATGTACAACACGTGAGAATGATCAAAGGAGAGGGCAGTCAAGTTTTGACAAACAGAGATAACATTCTGAAAAGATGGGAACTCTACTTTGAAGGACTGATAAATGTGGAGAACCCCAGGGAGAGAAGGTCGGGTGAGCAGATATTGAATTAAGATGAGGTACCAGACATTGACAAAGAGGAAGTGAGGAAGTCCATGAAGAGAATGAAAAAGGGAAAGCCCGTTGGCCCAGACAATATACCAGTGGAGGCATGGTTAGCCTTAGGCGAGACTGGGGTCGAGTTCCTCACCCAGTTATTTAACAAGATTATTTAGGGGCAACCAATGCCAGCAGAGTGGAGGTAAAGTATCCTTGTCTCAATTTACAAAGGAAAGGGGGATCCGCAGTGCTGTGGAAATTATCGCGGTACCAAATTCAGGAGTCACCCCATGAAGCTGTGGGAGAGAGTTTCGAGGCTAGGCTGAGGCGGATTGTCATCATCAGTGAGGAACAGTTTCGCTTTATGCCAGGTAAAGACACCACCGATGTGATTTTTGCCCTGAGATTGTTGATGAAAAAGTTTAGAGTGGAACAACAGCAACAGGTTTGTGTGTTCGTAGACCTAGAAAAGGCCTATGATAGGGTCCCCAGAGAAGACGTGTGGTACTGCATGAAAGCCTCAGAAGTGCCAGAAAAGTATATCAAAGCAGTTCAAGACATGTATTCAGAGTGGGAGACAGTGGTTAGGTGCCCAATGGGAACAACGGTGGAATTCAGGGTTGCAGTAGGATTGCATCAGGGCTCTACTCTTAATCCTTTTCTCTTCGCAGTGATAATGGACAACCTTACGGAGGAACTAAGGAGGGAACCACCTTGGAGCATGATGTTTGCAGACGATATTGTACTCTGCTGCCGTACAAAACAAGAGGCTGATCATGAACTGGAAAGATGGCGATATGCACTGGAGAGGAGAGGTCTGACAGTGAGCAGGCCAAAGACAGAGTTTCGGTGCCTCAATGACAGAGAGAATCAAACGAAGATATTCATGGACCGAAGTGAGACCAATCAGGTGGAAGAGTTTAAGTACCTTGGATCGATGCTGGAAAATAGTGGGAACTGCGAACGAGATGTGCAGAAGAGAGTGCAGGCAGGATGGAATGGTTGGCGAAAGATGATAGATATCTTGTGTGACAAGAACATGCCAAATAAAGTTAAGGGAGCAATCCATAAGACAGTGGTAAGACCAGGTATGATTTATGGAAACAGTTCCGGTGACGAAAAGGGAAGAGAAGAGTGAATGAGATGAAGATGTTGAAGTTTTTCATCCGAAAAACAAGGATGGATAGAATCCGAAATGAGACAGTACTGGACACACTGTGGTGGTCAGACTGGGGGAGAAGTTGAGAGAGTCTAGGTTGAAGTGGTTCGGACAAGTGATGCGTAGGGATGAGGAGAATGTGGGAAAGTGGGTGATGGGAATGGAACCACCAGGAAAGGGGAAGCGTGGGAGACTGAGGAGACGTTTCTCTGACTCAGTTAATGAGGACATGAAGGTGGTTGGAGCCTCTGCAGGGGATATCACCGACAGACAGAGGTGGAGAGCGATAGTCTGCTGTGGCGACCCCTAAATGGAAAAGTCGAAAGAAGAAGAAGAAGAAGAAGAATCTGTTAAAGTCACGTGACCAAATTCGTTTCGGTTCTCAGAGCTAACCTATGGTTCTGTTCAAACCACAGTGAAACATGGCTAACCTGAGTGAGGACAACTCGTTCTCCTCGTTTTTAGAGCTTGAAAACGCGATAAAAAATGTGAGGAAACACAGAAAGTGAGTTACTGGAAGAGAGACAGTAGGAGTTTCCAGGCTGCCAGAAAAATATCCTGGAAAATGCAGATCCAAGTGGAAAGTTGGTTTATTATGAGCTAAAGTACAGCTGTGTAACAGGCAGTCGAAAACACAAGAGCACCTCTAAAGGTGTACGCCTCAACCAGAAGTAAATACCGATTTACTGTTTTTGTCAATTTATCAATCTCCTGAACTTTCCTTTCCAATTTCCTGAGTTATTTAATGGCCTTTTTAAGTGTTGTTTTGAAAGTGTTGTGTGCATTTTTCCCCCGGAACATTTCGTGATGACTGCAGGTCCTCTGTGAAAGTCAGGTTTAAGGATGCCAAGCTGGTGGTGATACATGTGGACACTGAGCATAATCATGCAGTCAGTAAGGCAAGCTTACCATTAGGTACGTGTATCAGATTGCATCTTTCTTTTGCAGGGAGGATCAAAAGCACTCGCTATTCACCTGATGCTGCTAAAATTGGCACTGGGCGAGCACAAATCTCACATTTACTCAGCCAAGTATGGTGACAGCTTTCAAGAAGGAAGTCAAAGCTTTCGTGCGACCAGAAAAATTGGACTATCAGATTCCACTTGACTGGCAGCCCAAATGCTACTGAAACCTGGTGCTTTTTTATCCTTCCTCGTTTTAGCATTAATTGGTCAATCATGCAAAATTTATTAGTCATCCTCGTGATTATTCAACCCACCCATGTTTAGTTTTTAAGTGAGTACATGCTTGTGTTGTTTTTGTAGTTCCCAGTAAATCTGGAAACTACTTCAGGACAGAGAGATAGGAAGGCCTGTTACGTTGTCTGTCCGTCTGTCTCTCTCTGTGTCTGTTGCAAGCTGTAGCGCAAAAACTACTTGGCCGATTTCAACCACACTTGGCACAAATGATAAAGCCGCCATGGATCTGCACCATGTGCTATCGGTTTTTGAAAAGGCAAAGGTCAGAAATGCCTATTTTTCGTCGACTCAGGACCAAAAGGACAGAAATAATTATTATTGTCATTATCATTATTGTACTCTTTTTCTATTTACAGGATTTTTTTTCTATCAGAATATTAGTTATAGTAATTTCGCATATAAGATTTTGATATGTACGTGTTTTATCTTTTTCGATACTGTAATAATTTCATATCTTATGTTAAGGTTACCTGTAGGCGTTTCCATCTATTCTTGTTCAAAACATTATTCAAGCTCAGACATATTAGTATTATATAGACTATTATATTATATTATATTATATTATATTATATTATATTATATTATATATTATATATTATATTATATTATATTATATTATATTATATTATATATTATATTATATTATATAGACTATTTAGTGATTGAACACCGTAACTAATGTAGTTCTCTTTCCCTTTCTTTATCTTTGCAGTTTTGCTCCAGTGGTTTGTGGGCAGACAAAAAACAGAGGCTCCCATGATCGGCTCCATGTTGGGGGGCAGTTGATCTTTTACAAGCGAAGGACATTTCGTCAGCATGTCCAGATAAGAACATTGACATTTCACGAGTGCGAAAGTACTTTACGAAGAATGCGTAGCAGAAGGTGCAGACCGTCACTAAAAGTAATAGGCAGGGGCTGCCTGTGCCGGGCATCCCATACTGACCTTCACGGTAGTCAGTTAGGTTGTGACAGCTGCTTGGAGTGGTTCCACTTTTGGTGTGTAGGCATAACAAAAGTTCCTCGCAGTAAGGTGTGGGTTTGTTGTGCCTGTATCATGAACGCGTAACTCGTCAGCCGTTGTTTCATTATGTTACTCTGTCTATTTTTGTTAGTTTTTAGTGTAATACTACTTTCACAATATGAACTCTTTTTATGAAAAAGAAAAAGTGTTAGTCAGTTGATGTATTCATTCTCTTACAATTCCATTGACTCTGTTCTTTGTGTGCATATGTGCACGCATTTATTATGTTTTCTTTTGATGTACTAGGTGGCTGACACTGCCAGAAGTCAGCCCATCAAAAAAGAACAATAAATAAATCCAGAACTTTTCACACTTCGTTAGATTTTTGCGTTATTTAGTAATCTACCCTGGAAAAGAAATCAGTACTTCGGAGTTTATTTTTATCTTGAAAGATTTGCCAAAACGTCTGAAATGTCCAGTTTTTCATTAGCGCATGAGTAAAATGTCATGAATAAAATCAGTGTCACTGCGGAAGTCTTCCCTGCGTAAAGCCTCAAGGTCTGAGCAGCCTGTAAGCCAGGTTTCTGTACGTTTAAAGTTGTTGTCTCCTATGCATTGTTGTAAACAGAGGTTCTACTTCAATGGTGTCGAGATGTAGTGCAATTGTACACTTATATAAATTTCTTTTGTTTGCATGTTTAAGAGATCACAGATGTGGACATGTTCAAATTTTGGCACAGGTACATTATGATCTTCATTCATGTCTTTATTTTCATATTTCCATTGACTAGTATTGTTTTAGCTGTGCTAGCAGTGATTTTTTTTCTCCCATAAGAGAATAGTAATAAAAAACTACCAATAGTCAACACTAGTTAACACGAATGTCAAACCGGCAATTATTGTATGAAAATGCCCTTTAATAAATAGGTTCCCAAATAAGGCTGTATTTGTCATTGGAAGGGTGCAAATAAAGCGAAAACTTAGCAATGGCAATTTCAAGTTGTCTGCCGCACAAGGGATGTTTTTTCTCAATAATCTATTTACCATAAGTAAATATGCTAAGGTCAGTATAATTAAAGCAGTAGTAACTTGTGTTATTGGAATTATAGGTAACGCCTGGCCAAAGATTTTCTGTAAATTATTTTTTATACTATTTGGTTAGTGTTATTTAAATGTTATAAAGTATAATATTATAGCTCATATTATCTCTAAAATTACGGAAAATCCAATAGTAAAAACTTTAATATCATCTTCGTAAAAAGAACCCTTAAATGTTTAAAGGATGGAACTAATCAGAATTTCCAATATCTTTCACCATAGAAATGTATTCAAGCCATTTAAGCACAATCTGTGCAGGTAAGATAAACATCAATTCTGCCCATCCTATGTTGCTTAGAGCTTGCGTATAACCATATTCATGCGACTTGGGAGAACAGTGATAGGTAGATTCAGTCCAACATTGGGCAATAATATTTTCTGTTCGCATTTAGCAGGAGCAACCACATCATAACACATTGGTATAGCAACTTGATTTGTAAGTTCCACGGAAGTTACAAGTTTTTGCAAAAACTACTTTCATCCAACCTGAAATATAGCTTAATATAAAAACAAAACCACATTGCTAAAACTGGACATAGACACAATTTTAATTTTTATGTACATGCATGTGCTTGGTGCTTGCATCTGCAAAGCCATGAAGATAGCAGCTGAGTAAATCTGAATCCCCCCTTCCTGTATATGGATCTTGGTATTGAAATCATGCCACAACTCTGTAAGTCTGAAAGAAAGTTATCCCACCTAATTTTTTGGTTTGAACCCAGGTCATCATCCAAATTCAATACTTCCACACAAAGTTCTTGAAGCAATATTTTTGTACATACAGTGACAGCACTAATTAAACCAAGAGGATCAAATATTTTTCCTAACATACTAAGAATCGACCTCTTGGTGACTTTCATCCCAGCACTGATAGACCCAACCTTGCTGAGGTCAAACTGTAATCAATCTGATGACATGTCCCAAATAATGCCTAATACCTTACTCTTACCATCACCCCTGATTATATCAAACTGTCCTTCAGAATACGAATAATCAGATTCAACATTAGGATCATTTGTAATAGAAAGTTCCTTATCGTCCCTCAGCTCTTCCATTACATCTCTATTATTGGACTTAAATTTTCTTAAATTAAACCCTGCATCTTTTAGTCTAATTTTTGCCTTCTTAAAGAACTCTTTTGCAGACCCTGCATCCCTTGCTCCAGTAACAAGGTCATCTACGTAAAAGCTTTGACTTATTGTAGTTGAAAACTCCGGGTCACTGCTGGCATAAGTGTTCAAATGGTACCTAAATACAGCATTCAGAATAAACGGGGAGGCACAGACTCCAAATACGCTCCTATTAAACCTGTACACCTCTATTTCAGGATCATTATCATTGATATCTTTTAACCAAAGAAATCTAAGGCAATCTCTATCATCTGGGGCTATTTCTATGTTTAGAAAAGCCTTTTCAATATTTGCAGTAATTGCAACCTTATGCTCCCTGAATCTTAACAAAATATCAAAGAGTAGCGGAATTAGGGGAGGGCCAACATGCAAGCACTCATTCAAAGATGCCCCAAACTTACGCTCATGGCATCGTAAACAATTCTAAATTTGGTCGTTTCTGCCTCCTCACGAATTACTGCTTGATGAGGCAGATAATGAACCTTTTCTACACATTCAAGATTAGAAACTCTTTCGACTATATTGGCATTGATCTGGTCTCGTATAATTTGATCGTATGAATTTAACAGCCCAGGGACCTTATTTGGCCTTCTCACTTGCCCTTTCAAGCGATTAAGACTATTGCTATAGGAATGAAGATTTCCTGTCCTGAGGTTATAAACCAAGTCGCACGTACATTTAATCACGTTTGCTAAAATTTTTAGTCGCAAATGATGCAAATGAATTAATCTTTAAAAACTAATTAAAATCTACTTCTAATCCGTTACCAAACAGGTATACAAAACAACTTGAGAAGAAAAAATAAAAAGTTTATAATTTACATTTCAAGGCCGATTCATTATCCAACACCATGCTTATTCTTTTATGGAGTTGTTCAATACTTTATTACACTTTAATATCACTTTTTGAATTATCCTATTTATCAATGAACAGTAGAAACGCCAATTCATGCGACTCTCTTTCTCTACACCACAAGCCAACAAATCCAGCTGCTGCCCTTTCAGGAGGAAATCATACATGGAGGTACTTTTGTAGGATTTTTAGCCCAAAAAATTGTATCGAAAGGTACACGTCCATTTACGTCTTTAAAAGAGCAATCAGAAATTTTAGTTTATGTTCTATCCGCTTAAAAAACGGTGGATGTATACGCTTAGAAAAAGCAATATAAGTTATAGCAAATGATGAGGTGGTCACAAGGTGTGACGTGACTAGACAGAATTCCTAACGACCGCATTCTAGAAAAATCCCATATCAGGAGACTTAGAGACAAGATGAGTGAGTCAAGACTTCGTTGGTATGGGCACATAACATATGAAGTACCCGGCAGAAGGCGAAGAGGGAGGCCGAGGTAAAGATGGAAGGAAGTGATTGACAAAGTTATGGATGCTGCTGGATGCGAGGGGTTCTGATACGACTAACAGAACAGGCTAGAGACGGCTGATCCGCTGTGGTGACCGTTCATGGGATATAGCCGAAAGACATAGAAGAAGAAGAAGAAGAAGAAGAAGAAGAAGAAGTTATAGTAAATTTGAAACTTTTAAATAGCAGTATTTTATCCATTACGTCGGTTAACAGACGAGTAACAATTCTTGCACGACTAAAACGCATGACTGTTTCGCTCACTATGACATGACCCCCCGGTAAAAACTGTTTAATCATGTGTTTGTCATTTTGACTCAAATCTACTTCCCCAATGCGGGAGTATATTATGTAAATGGGAGTGCGTTTGGCAGTCATTTTCAAATACGTGTGGGTCCTAGTGAGACAGACACAAAGGAAGCTGACAAAAATTAGTGTGAACCTAATTACAATGAGAGGCAATTGGAATGTCAATTCACATAAAAGTTTCAAGTTACCCTCCCCATAACTCATTTTTTAAAAGGTTTAGTCTTCCAGATGGAACGGAAGAGGCTGCCAAGTAAATTATAATTTACTAATATCACTTAGTATTTGATTTGAATCTTCTTTTGTTTTTACTCTTTTTATGCAAGTAAGGTGCTTGAAATTTGAAATTGAAAACTTGCATAGAGAAAAAATACATCTTACCCTTATTATTTATTTATATATATAATATAATATAATATAATATAATATAATATAATATAATATAATATAATATAATATAATATAATATAATATAATATAATATAATATAATATAATATAATATAATATAATATAATATAATATAATATAATATAATATAATATAATATAATATAATATAATATAATATAATATAATATAATATAATATAATATAATATAATATAATATGATATAATATGATATAATANTAATATAATATAATATAATATAATATAATGTAATATAATATAATATAATATAATATAATATAATATAATATAATATAATATAATATAATATAATATAATATAATATAATATAATATAATATAATATAATATAATATAATATAATATAATATAATATAATATAATATAATATAATATAATATAATATAATATAATATAATATAATATAATATAATATAATATAATATAATATAATATAATATAATATAATATAATATAATATAATATAATATAATATAAGAATATAATATATACGCTGCTGCTCCCAGGTGGCGCCTTTTGCCAGGAAATCAGCTAAACATTGTTTCAGATTTCGGACACCACACAAATTAGGTCTATTAACTAATCTGTTTTATATTAATTTGTTTTGTAAGGATTGTAAAATACTGTGTTAAGCTAACTTCAGTCAGATGAGAAGGGTACTGATGAACATGACCTTGAACATTGAAATCCGGTTAATAATCTTTTTAAGAAAATTTAAAAAAGTGGTGCTGAGCTCTCCATGGCAACTCTGTAAATGAAAAAAATAAAAGCTTAGGTTTAATAGGTTCTGCATCTAAATGTTAGTTGTCTTTCAATCTAGTTTGCATTAAGCAATTTTTTAAATTCCTCTATCGCACTTATTTCAATATCTCTGCTTAACTAATGTAGACAGAGTACTTAAACCATATTTCCTGTTTTATTTGCATCGGAGCTCTTTTTTAATACGGAGTGATTACACTAGAGATGAATATTGAAAACTGAATTTCATAGAAAGAGTACGTTGTAGGAAAATTGTCTCTTTCTAATCACATTTGTCAAGGTTCTGGCTTTCTATTTTTATGAACGATTGGTGATTAGCATACACAAAAACTCCCAAAAATGAAGAAATCAAAGTAACTTATTTTATTTCACTATTAGCAAAGAAAATAACTTTCAATCAGCTGGAAGATAAAATTCATCAAAAACCTAAATAAACATTCCGGAATGAAAAAGGAAAATATGGAATTTTAATATGTTGAAATATTGTGTATGGTTAAAATATGGTGTGGAGAAGTCGCATGGCTAAAAATTTTTATTCACTTTTCTTGGAACAACATGTTACACACAAAATATCTCTCTATCTCTTTACACAGTAAGTCGACCAATTTAAGGACAATCTGTGTAGGTAGAAAAAATTAATGACCTTGTTACGTTGCCTAGAGCATGCGTATAACCACATTCATGTTATTTTGAGAGAATAGTAATAGACTGAATACCTCTCTCTCTCTCTCTCTCTCTCTCTCTCTCTCTCTCTCTGTTTCACTCCCCCTGTGTGTGTGTGTGCACGTATGTATTTTATCCTCTACCTATTTATCTATCTTTCTATCTATGTACCTACCTATCCATCTATCTAACTATCTATTTATCTATCTATCTATCTATCTATCTATCTATCTATCTATCTATCTATCTATCTATCTATCTATCTATCTATTTATCTAGCTAGCTATGTAGCTAAGTATTCAAAAACCTTTTATTGATATAGAAGATTTAATAATTAAATAAACAAAAAAAGAACTTAATAATTTTATTGACAATTATTTGTGTTATTTTTACTGTACGATAAGAGTAATGTAAAATGTAACAATAGCTAACACTTGTGTGCCAAACCCATAATTAGTGTGTCAAAATGTTATTCAATCATTAGGTTCACCAATAAGGCCTTGATTTATTATTGGAAGAATACGTAGGAAGTGTAAAGTTAGTGATAAATATTTTAGATTGCCTCTACTACAAGGGATATTTATTTCATAATCTGTTTTTTAACATAAGTACATATGGTGAGTTCGGTGTATTGGGAGCAGAAGCAACTCGTGCCTTTTCCAATTGGAGGGAACTCGTAAAAAATGATTTTCTATAAGTTATTTTTGATACTATTTGGTTTTTTGCTATTTAAATGTTATGAAGCATAATATTGTAGTTCGTATTATCTTTAAAATAACGAAAAATTCAATAGCAACAATTTGGAAAATATTTTTTTTATACCGTGAATGTTCAAAAAATGGAACTTTGCAGATTTTTTTCAATAGTTTACACAGTTCGAATGAGTCGACCAATTTAAGGACAATCTGTAAAGTTAGAAAAAAATTAATGAGCTTGATACGTTGCTTAGAGCAATGTGTTTAACCACATTCATGTTATTTTGAGAGAATAGTAATAGACTGGATGCCTCTCACACTCTCTCTCCTTTTTTCGTTTTATCGTTTTCTGCCTCTCTGTCAGCCTCTTTCTCTCCCTTTCCCTCTTTCTCTCTCTATCTCTCCCTAACGCTCTCTTTCTCTCCCCCCCTCTCTCTCTCTCTCTCTCTCTCTTCCACTCTCTCTTTTCCCAAAACTCTCTCTCCGTGTCTCCCTTTCTCCGTCTCAATTGCAAAAAAACGAATTTTCTTTTATGATTTCTTTTTTATATTACTTATTAAAGCTTCACTCTTGTTATTGTGAGGGAAAGGTTGTTTTAGGAAATTTAAATTAAATAAATTTGATATTAATAGCAAGTGAAGATTCGTCCGGTCTCGTTTTCAGAACAATAAACACAAACTGCTGCATTTGGCATTTTCCACCTTTGCTCTTCAGGATTTAGACAAAGTGAAATAAAATTTTGTTGCTTTGAAAAATCAAATACTATTTACGCTGGTAAGTAATAAATACTGGTAGATTTTCTGAATTTGGTGGTTTTCTATTTGGAGAATTGTTTCTAATCTGTCATAATCCTTTTTGGACAAAATGGTTTTATTTCACCTCGGGTGTTGTGCCAAATCTTCTGTGGACATTGTAAGTATATATACACTTGCTCTGCTCAGTGGCTTTCATATCGAAGTGTTTGTTTTGTCAGTAAGTTGCTCTTTATCCTGCATGCAGAGATTATCAGTTTTAAGGAAACGTGGCTTAAAGCTGATATATAATGGAAGACTTTGAAAGTTTGTTGGTGGTTAAATTTAAGCATGTATTAGAACTAGACTCTAAAGGAGCAGGGTGGCAATTATAGATATTGTCAAAATAGTTAAAAAAGTATAGCGTTATTTATTGGCTTACGTAGGGCATGCATATCTATTTTGATGCTAAATAAGGTTAGGGCTAATTTTATAGATTTCTCGCCCTTTATTAGGCTTTTATAGCATTATTTAACGTATGTGTCAGTGCTTCCTGATTTTTACCCTAACTGAACTGTCGTCAGGTCAAAAGAGAACTCTGAAACGAAATTGACTGCCAACTTTTGACAGATAAATAGTTTAGTGCTTTTAATGTTTTAGTAAAGAGACTCCCATTTTCCCGTTCTTGCTAGTTTGATTTTTATGCCAACTGCAGCACCTATAATCAAAACAGAAAAGCTTGTTGTGCGCTGGCCAAAGAAATGGCAGCAATTAGTCAACAAACACAGTTACCAATTAGCTAACACAGTGGGGTTGTAGGAAACAAAGAAGTGACAAAATTTCATTATAAGAACAGGAAGTTCCTTTTTTCAACTATAACAAAAGCCAATGGAAACCCCAGAGATAATTTTTTTCTTGGGAAACTATTAAAAGTGTTAAAATACACAATAGAGAAAAATACTTGTGATAATACAATTTCTTTTCTAGAAGGTTACAAATAGTAAGACACTATTTGTAGACAATTGTGCTCTGAGTCATGGAAAATTAATCAAGTCAAAATAATATAGTAAAGTAAGTTTCTCTGTATGCATAATACATACACTCCGTTATCGTCTGACTTCCTGACTTTCTGTTCTTCTTGCTTTCTTTTTCCCTTAAGATCTATTAATCTCTGTATCCATTTATCCGTCCATCCGTCCAACCATATATATATATATATATATATATATATATGTATATATGTATGTATGTATGTATGTATTTATGTATGTATTTATGTATGTAAATATGTATGTATGGATGAATGCATATGCATGTTGTATTCAAGTTTGACACGGCCAGATCATTAATGCAGCAATGCATCCCGTCCCCAGTCCTCCCTTCCAATACTCCAGTGCAAGAAATACAGCCATAAAGTGTAATAATGCATGGTATTGCCGCATGACAAATGACTCAAGTATTTTGTGGATCGGATTAGCAACGTCAAAATGTTTGAGATTATCTGCGGTATATTGTTGCACACAGACACAGCTAAGGTGGTGCTATTCAAGTCACAAAATATTCGGTCAATGGCCTTAACCCTAAAATAAATAATGAGTTTGGAGACTCTTCCAAACTATGAATAAAGTACATCTGCATAAACAGAAATATAAATGGTGTTATCACAAAACACATGTGATGTTCACAAATAATGAAATGGGAACCTATGACATAATGAGTAATTAACTATATTAAATACCCATTTTCATCATCGTCTGCAATCTATAATTATTTATAAATATGGTTTATTCCTATGAATAAGAGAAAACAAACACCAGTAAATAAATCAATTATCAGAAAATACAGATCAAAGACAGTCTGTAACCTGTTGGATTGGTTAGAAGATTATGGTAATTACAAAAAGTCACCAAATTAGACTAGGTTTTGCTCTCCATTTCTATCACTCAATCAAAGCCTTTAAAAAACCCTCAAATTTCTAAAGGTATACCGAAAAAAGGATTTCAGATATCCGACTAACATTATTGGTTTATTAATACCGTCTGGCAATGACTGGCAATAGACAACATAAAGGGAAACAATAGGAAGGGAAAGATAAAGTTTGTAAATGTAAATGTAAAGAAAGATATGAAAGAGGAACAGAGACATATATAGAGCACAAGATAGATGGATGGATGGATGGATGGATAGAAAAATTGAGAGGCAGAGAAAGAGAGAGAAAGAGAGATAGAGAAAGATGCAGATGATGTTGCGTCATAATCACGAGGAGCGGCCTTTACTGTGACCTCTTTGAAGAATATTGACTCACCGAACAACCGATAATTAGCTCTTTATCTTTCTGCATGCATTGACTTTGTTGAATATAACAGGTGTTGATTTTGAGAATTAGGTTGGCAACATGAAGGTTAAGGTGAGGCATCGAAATAATCGTGGCCCTTCCTGATTACCTCAAGTTTATTTTCTTGCGTGTCGTGAGGTAATTCTCTATGGAACATATTACATTAAAACATGGAGCGTCTCACAGCAACATAACACTGGTCAACAAGTAATTTTCTTCAAACTGCATCAAACATACATAAAAAACTTCATGTATGTTCGATGCCAGTCCTGGGTATGACGTTAAACTGCACCCGGCAGCAGGACCCTAGTTCGGGAGTTCCGGGGTTTTGAGGAGAATGTCACTACCTCTTAACTGCTGTTGTGCTGGGTCACCCTTGGGCAAGGTGTAGCACCCAAATGCCTCCCTCACTGGGTTACGTTGTCCCAAGAGCACTGTTCCTTGTGGCTGGTGACAATAAATACTGACCAGAGAGAGATAGCTTTTGCTCCCACTGCCTTGTGGGTGGTCTTGGCTGACCAAAGGCTGATGGTGGCTAGCAACCAGAGAAGGCGGAAGAACCCTGTACGGGTCAACGGCAGCTAGCTAGAGCTGGTGTTCTCAAGAAACACACCCGGCAGAAGGCAAAGGCAAACCACTGCTGTATCATGCCTAGTAAAATCATGGTCAAATCTGTTTATGAAAGAAAATCTAA
>RDPX01000471.1:459490-472285 GCA_003991215.1 Morbakka virulenta
AAGGAATGGAAAACTTGGTGTTAACAGGGAAGATTGAAAGAAAGAAAAGTAGAGGAAGACAGAGACTGAAATTCATTACCAGCTTGAACAAGGATCGCCAGTTCAAGAGGAGTGATTGTGAAATTTTAGCACGGACAAAAGAGAGAAGTAGATGGAAGACCATGATCTCCAACGTCCTGAAAGGATAAGGAACTCAGAAGAAGAAGAAGAAAGTTCGATGCAGTTTTTGATGCTGATTTCAAATCTGCAGTCTGTTTTCCCGTAGCACATACTGTTTTTAACTGATTTGATTTATTGATTTTTAGGTTATCACAGACTTTTGTGGGGTGCTTGTGGGCAAAGGGTTAGGGTTAGGCACACATTTCCCATCTTCAAATATTCCTTGATGTCTCTATATGCTCGAACGGTCGGCGGTGGTGTAGTTTTTAATTGTGTTAGTGTACCTGCAAACTTTAGCAACTATCTTTCTACTCAACTCGTGCTTGGCAAATAATGGTGTTTATTTCACATTCCCTTTAAGAGGCCCCAGTGTACTTTCTTTGTTGTTCAGCCCCAGGAAGGGCATCCGACCTGAAGAAATAAACTATGCCATAGCACATCAGGGTGGTCACACGAAAATCCCCTAATGAGAAAAATAGCTTCACGTAAATGAAAATGATATATAAGTCCTTTTTAATATCAAAAGAAAAAACGACATGAAATCAAATATTTTTTTCAGTGCATAACAGTTCTGATGAAATTAATTTGCAACTTGAACAAAGGTCATTTTGCATCAAATCGAATGTCTGCATTTCATTTCATTTCATTTCATCATCCAAATTTAACCAATAACGATTTGACTGATGATATATTTCATCATCTTATAGCGTGTCATATAAAGGGCATGCAGTGATTTTCTCTTTAGTTTTTGTCATGTTAAAATGACTCGACAGTGTAGAGCTAGTCCTAATTTATTTTGCTTTTTCTGTGGACAATTTATTGCGAAAGCCCAGAAGCGTACAATTACATATGAGATCAAGAACCTTTACAAGCTATACTTTGACCTCTCACTGGGATACCAAGACAAGCCATGGGCGCTTTACGTTATTTTCACATCCTGCTGAAGTAGGCTACGAGACTGGTACAGCAAGCAGAAGATATTCATGTCGTCTGCCATTAGCATGCTTTGGAGAGATCCCAAAGACCATTTGACAGACTATAATTTTTGCAAAATAAATGTCACAGGAGTTTCAACTAAGAACAATCACAAGATTGTGTATCCAAGTTTAAATTCTGCAATGCGGCCAGTCCCAACTTTACCAGATGACATTGAAACTTTAGAAGGTGATCCTGAAAGTCACAATAGCGCTGACAAAGATTACGTATTGGATAAAAGCGAATTTGAACCCAAGACGTTTTTTCGGGCTGAACTGAATGATCTTGTCAGAGATCTCTCACTCTCGATGGAAAAGGTTTAGTTGCTGGCATCAAGACTGAATTACAAGAATCTGCTTGAGTCTAGTATTTGTAAAACATATTTTAGGCAAAAAAATAACGCTCTGCAGCCCTCTTTTTCTGTAGATGGCCCACTTTGCTTTTGCAGTGATATCGATGGACTTTTCAACCATTTATCTTTAAATCATGATGTAGCAGAATGGCCCTTGTTTATCGATTTCTCAAAACAACGTCTGAAAGCTGTACTTCCCTATGATGGAAATTCGGATCCATCTATTCCTATTGCACATTCAGTTCATCTTCATGAATTTCTTGATTAACTACGACAGATATTCATGAAAAATATGTAGAGATTTAAAGTCATTAAAATGATGATGGGAATGCAGTCTAGTTTTAAAAAGTACTGTTGCTTTCCTTGCCTCTGGGATAATCGAACAACTGATAAACACTATTTGGAATCAAATTGGCCATCCAGAACATATATATTTATAAGTGTGTGTACTGAGAAATTGGTAGATGACACATTAAAATGAAGCACATTTTTGTAATTAGCATGAAAAATTAGTTCAACTAGATACATTTTAATATCTGATGAAGAAAAAAAAGTTAAATTTTGTTGACCAGTGTAATCATTCTGCAACCTGATTACCTTAGCACCGTTGGCCTTTAACAATCATTTCAAACCTTTTGCCATGGATTGAATCTTGGTTAACGAGTATAGATGGAAGATTTCAAAGATTTTCTCACTACCTGCAGCATAAAATAACAACTGGAATCATAAAGAAGGATAAAAGGCAATGTCCAAGAATAAAGTATGCGAGGAGAATGAGAATTAGTAATTCGGTGTTCGAGTCTTTTCCATGGATTTGTGATTGAGAAAATGTAGAAGGCAAAGAAACGTTTTACTGCTGACCCTGTCTAGTGATGGGTGACGTATCAAGGGTAAGTGCATATTTTACTAATTTTCAGAAATTATTTCATATTAACAAATTCATAATTTTCTATCAAATGTTCACTTAAGGTTAACAAAATAAATCGAAATATATCAAATAAATGCTGTATTGACAGCATTAATTAGGTCTGAGTCATAAACATTTGTGGCAAAGCTTTAAAACAACATCTTAACAAAAATTGCGATCTATGGTCATTTGACATACACATGAGAAAAATCTCTCAGGTCAAGGTAGTTAAGTCTGCCAGCGATTACCTTGCTCTTTTGATGGCTTGGAGTGTTTAGCCGTTGAGGCTAGACACGAACCTGTTGCAATGAATCAGAGCCACTGGCCTAAAACCATATTAACTGACGTGGCAATGAAAGATTTTCAAGGGAATAAGATTCACTGTTTGAAATTATGTTGTGGATCTCCTTAAAATAATGTTGTGAATACCTTTTGAAATAATGAGAGCATTTTTAATTGCAAATATGACAAAACACGCATATACAAATCAACCAGTGGTTCACAACCCTTATATATTTTCATATTTATGAGGTTTCAAATCAAGGTATGAGTGTCATGTCATGGAGAATGTGGGTACTTAGATACAAAAAGCTCATGTCAAATTCAATAGGCTATGTTAAACATCCTAATATAACTGTTTTGTTTTTTCTCTGCCTGCAAGATCATTAATAAGAGCAAGAAGACATAACATCAAGGTAACAATGCTCTTGCATTTTGTTTTAGAAGTCCAAACTTTCAGACTGTCATCTCTTAAGAGCTTTGGTTTGCTGTTCAGTATAAATATACTCCTGACTCTTGATTGTTTGAATTTTTTTTTATTTGAGAATTTTTTTGGATCATCCTCAGATTAGATGCAAAAATTACTTTGAAATTTTTGTCCTAGTTAAATCATAAAAATTGATCAACGCCATTTATTCCATTTATTTTCGCTTCCCTATGTAAAAAAGGGCGTGGCCCAAATCACTCTTTGGCAAAGCGAAATTGATTAACTTTTTTTCATTCGAGCGGGGATATGAATGAATCCTGAAGTTGGTGATGGCTGAGAAAAATATACAGCTGGATTAAATAGGTTGGGATTGAGAAATGACAGAGGGAGATGTGTTGTAGAGATGTGAAAAAGAAAGAGTCATGCCAAATACTTTATTTAAACACCACCCACGTCTCTTATTGACCTGGTGGAGTCCAATTGGAAGCAAAAAGCAGACAGATTTCATCACACTTCATCTTAGAGAAAACACCATAAAATCCATCTACCTATCAATCCATCGATCAATCCATTGATCCATCCAATTATCCATCAAACTATTTGTCTATCTATGTATGTATGTATCCATGTATGTATGTATGTATCTATCAATCTATCTATCTTTCTTTTTGTCTATTTATCTGCTTTGCTCTTATTTTTGAGAAAATATTCTCGTCATCTAATATAAGATCATTTAGACTTTATCATATTGTTTTCTGAAATACCACAAGAAAAACAAATTTTGCGTTTGTGAAACATTAAAATTTTGTATCACTAAACAATTAATAATTTGATTGACAATTTGTTGTGATTTTCTCTACCATACGATAAGAATACTATAAAAACTTACAATAGTCAACACTAGAGTGCCAAAATGGCAATTATTGTGTATTTAAATGAATAGGTTCTCCAATAAGGCTGTATTTATTATTGAAAGAATGCAGAGGAAGTGAAAAGTTAGTGGTGAAAATTTTAGATTGCCTGCAATACAAGGGATATCTATTAAATAATCTATTTAACATACGTACATATGCTCAGCTCATTGTTTTTAAAGCAGTAGCAACTTGTGCTCTTTGGAATTAAAGGTGAGTGTTTTATTATGATAAATTAAAATATAAATATCGATTTGAACCTAAATAGTAATATGGGACACTACTCATGGTACCTTCATATTTTGGTTTGTTAGTATTGATAATCTCCCTTGTACATGTGTTTGCGCATTCTCGGTCTAATTAATTATGCAGCTGCCACGACTCAAAGGAATTGGAGCACATGAACAGAATTCGACCATCAGAAACACAGAAAATCATCGTAAATTCATCAATTTTGAGTGAATTAAAAATTGTTGTGAAACACATTGTAATGTCATGGTGTTCAAGCCGCCATCAGAGTTTAATTTCCGGAAGCCAGAAGGATGGATCGACTGGAAGGAACGTTTTCTACGTTTCAGAATGTGCTCTGAACTTTAAGAAAACTCGGGAATCATACAACAGTTTGATATACTCAATGGGCGCTGAAGCCTACAAAATCTTCCGAACTTTTATGTTTAATCAAGAAGATCACAGAAATGACTTCAATCAGTTTATGAGTAAATTTGATGCCTATTTCACACCTCAACATAACCTTATACATCAACGAATACAGTTCCATAAACGCATGCAATCTTCCAACGAAACAATTGAACAATTTGTGAGTTCTCTGTACAATTTGGCAGAGAAGGCAGGTTTTGATGATCGTGATGGGATGCTCAGGGACAGATTAGTTGTGGACGTACGTGACCAAGAATTATCAGAGAAATTGCAACTTGAAGCGAATTTAACTTAGCAAATGCAATTAAAATAGCCAGACAATTTGAGCAAATTAAGCTAGAGCTTGATCAATAATGTAATGATTCAATGAACACTGACTCTGTCAAACATCATCACCATGACCATCCTCATTGACATCAAAGGTTTCATAAGAAAGAATACCATTCAAGTGACCGTAAATCTAATGAGAAAACCTGCAACAGGTGTGGCTACAAGCATGTAGATAGAAATAAATGTCCAGCGAAAGGAAAAATCTGCAATAAATGCAAGAAATTTAATCACTTTTCGTCAATGTGCAAAACTAAAAAGGCAACGTTAGGTCACCTTAGAGTTAATTTCAATACAAATTACAATGACAAGGATACTAGCAGTGCGAGTGATCAGAACGAATTCTACGTAGACAGCATACATGGCCATGATGATAACATTGAACTGTGGAGAATTAATTCAAATGTTTCTCAGAACAAAATAAACTTTAAGATCGACACCAGATCAGATGTGAACATAATTAGCAAAGCGCAATATGACAAGATGAATCTACCCTTCCTACAAAAATGTAGCGTTGAATTTTAAAGCCCAGGTGGCAAAGTGAAGCCTACAGGATATTTCATAGCCAATCTTCAAAACAGAAGACAGAAAAAAACGAAAAAGGCAAAATATATGTCATAGATAATACGGTCGACAACTTGTTTAGTAGAGGAACTGCAGGATTTCTGAATTTAGTCAAGTGGATTGACAATGTGAATGGAAGTACAAGACAAAAGTCGAAAGTAGGCCTAATCAAGTGTGGTTCTGTGAAATAAAACTCAAAGACAATCATCAACCCTACAGCATAAAATTCATCAGCAAGTACCTATTCCTTTGTATGCAAAATTACAAAAAGAACTCAAAAGAATGAAAAAGAGTGATGTTATAGAGCCAATAACAGAGCCAATTGAATTGGTATCAGGTATGGTGCCCATAGTGAAGCCGTATGGAGATGTTCAAATTTGTGTCGATTTAAAAAAGTTGAACTCAAATGTAGAGAGAGAAAGATATCAGATACCTAACACTGATGATGTACTCCACAAATTGAATAAATCAAAGATATTTTCAAAATTAGATGCCAAATCGGGGTTCCATCAAATACCCCTTGACCCTGGCTCCGCTAAAGTTACTACATTTATAACACCTTTCGGGCACTACTTTTTCAAAAGACTTCTTTTTGAGGTGAGTTTGGCCCCAGAAATATTCCAAAAAGTAGTCGAAGAAATTGTTGATGACATTGATGGAGTGATTTACTATTTTGATAACATACTCGTTCATACACAAGATGAAACAGATCATAAAATTCTACCCAATAGAGTACAAAAATTACTGAAAGATGCTGGCCTAGAGTTGAATAATGAGAAATGTGAGTACTTCAAAAAGGAAATAAGGTTTCTGGGACACATAATAAGCACTCAAGGAATAAAACCAGATCTGTCAATGGTCACTGCAATATCAAACCTGTCAAAGCTAAAGGATGTTAAAGAGCTATGCCGCTACCTCGGTAAGGTAAATTATTTAAGTAGATACCTTCCTCATCTGTCGTCAATATGTGCGCCATTAAACGCATTACTGTGTGAAGATTCTGCCTGGTCTTGGAAGCCAGAGCAAGATTCTGTGTTTCAGACTGTAAAAAAACTATTAACTGACTCCCCAGCTTTAGCCTTTTATAATGTCAACAAAGAAACTATTGTAAAAGCAGATGATAGCCCCTATGGCTTAGGGGAAGCCCTACTCCAGCGACAAGAAGATGGATACTTGAAACCAGTGGCATATTGTTCTTGGACACTTTTCAATTCTGAGAAAACTATGCCCAAATCGAAAAAGAGTGCCTTACAGCAACATTTGCCTGTGAGCGATTTGAGCATTGTCTTGTTGGAATAGATAAATTCATTCTACATACTGATTATAAACCTCTAGTACCACTAATGAATACAAAAGATCTAAGTGAGACTCCAATCAGATACCAAAGACTACTTACAAGACTAATGAGATTCAAATTTGAAGCTGAACACAAGTCAGGGAAGAGTATGCTAACTTCGGACTTCTTATCTAGAAGCCCTTCAGATGAAACTAAAAGAACAACAGAAGACGACCTGAAAATGTATGTCAACAGTGTAAGTTGGCCAGTGGCTGACCATAGACTTGATGAGTTAAAAATAGAATCAGAAAGTGACGTTGAAATAAATTGGGCTATGCACTACACAAAAATAGGCTGGCCTGATGCTAAAGAAAATGTAGTTCTGGCAGCAATAAATTTTTATACTATGCAGGGGTCATTCAGTGTCACTAATGACCTACTGTTCTTTAATGACAGACTTGTGATACCATATCGTCTGATAAAATTTTTTCTTAGATAAAATTCATGAAGGTCATCAACGGATAACGAAATGCCAAGAGAGGGCGACCCAGACTGTACGGTGGCCTGGTCTGAGTAAAGACATAAAAGACAAAGTTGCTACATGTCGATTTTGTTGTGAAAATTCAGCGAATTCAAGCATTTGTTCAAGCACAAATAAAAGGAGTAATCAGGAGACTAACAGCGCTGTTTGTGACCATGTCAGTTTTTTTAAATGTGTATGTTGAATTAAATAATGTTAGATATCCAGTGATCAATTATCATCTCAATTTCAATAAAATGCAATGTAGTCGAATGTTCAAGGAGTTTCAGGATTTTGATTTTGAGAAAAATATTATGGTATGGATAAACTGGTGTCAAATGGGTCTATAAACGCATCTGATTATATAACCTTGTATCCACTCTATGTGTTTGATGTTAGCCGTCAACCTGATAATTAAAAATATTGGACAACTAATATAACAATTGAATGTCAGTTTAGTCAAAGTGTACCAGCACAAACACGAGCTTTCTGTCTCTCCATCTATGATAGGCTCCTGAAATTAAATGGTGATGGAACTCAAATGAGCGTTGTTTCATAACATATCAGCTAAAATACAAATGCCAGGCTATACGTTTATCATTAGTGGAAGTGGAAGTAGAATTGACACAGAACTCAACCCATTTCTTGAATTGGATCAAAACAAGAGGTATATAATGTCCGTTGTTAGTTTAGAGACTGTATCTAATAATTCGACCAGTCTTGAACATCCACGACACCCTTATTAGCTTACAAGCTCCTTTATTTCTTTCACAATTCTATCATTTAATGCATACATTGCTTTTTTATTAGTGAATGAAATTACTTATGTCATTTCAATTTTTTGTTTTTATAACCAGAGATAGGTTAATAAAATCTCTTTTATGCCTTTTATTTATGTGTTAACCTTTATTCACGTTGCATATATCTTTATTCTTTGCTACCCATTTTAATAGCCATACACGGTTCTTTATGTTTCCTTATCAAGGACTTGACTCGGGTCAAAATCGTTCTTTTGTAGCATATCAATCAAATGAGTCCGATTCAATTCATGACAATACCTAATACCACATCCACTGCCTCTAGTAGTGATATTTAAACCTGTCATCTTCTTGAATTCAACAGACATGTCTTTTTATATACATATAATATTTTCTTCTATCGTTTTCAATCTAGTACAATACCAGAGCCACTCACCTTTTTCAAACCTAATCGCAAAATGAAATTATCTAAACTACTTGGAGGGAATAAAGGGGTGACTAAACTTTTTATCAAGTTAGCCGTGTTGTGTTTTGCAGTAGATCCTGTAATCTTCTTTTTGATTTTACTAGTAGTTTTGTGAACAAAAGCCTTTGTTACCTTTTCACTCTAATCAACAACTGCATTTTTGCCAGAGCTCAGATAAACAACACTGGTACCTTTCTTTGATTTTGTTTTATAATTAAACATATCATCATAATTATCATCATCGTAGCCAACAGGCTCCTTTTAGTCAATAGAGACCACAATCTCTTTGTTCCATGATATCGATGGTTTAAGATTTTATGTCATCACCTTGAATTTCCACTGGTTTATTACCAATCCAAAAATTATCATTTTTTTCATAGATGCTGAACACGGCATCAGGCTCTCCTTTGTTTCACTTGATGATTTTTGCAAATTATCAGCGCCCACTGCTCCAATAACATTTGATTTAGATGTAGAGATCACTCTATAATCTTCAGAAGGAGTCAGCTGCTTGTAATGTCCTGTTCATCCCAATCTCTTCATTTAGATTTTCAAGCGCATGTCTGCTGGGTGCTAAATCCTTGCCAATCTCTTCAGAAGCTCTGATTTTTGATTAAATAATAGGTTCAAATAATCTCTGATATTCTTCATCTCTTCCTAAATCGTCCAATCTTTCATTCATTCGTTGCTGGATATTCTTTCTGCACTTAAGCTACTCATTCATAACCTCATTTCTTTTGGATGAATTGTAAATAAACATGTTTGTTTAGACATAAGATATTATGTTCAATGCACAATGGTCCAGCGACCAACGGTCCAGTGCTTAATGCCAAACTCTCAATGCTGAACGCTTAAAAAGCATAAAGTAATAGATGTTCTATGCGTTAAATTTGGGCAATCGTAAAAATGCGTTCATGCATTAGGTACGTAAAATATATTAGAGTTAATTAAAGTTTCTTCTATATCTGCCTTAGTATTTCCCACTTGATAAATCTATAGTAGCATATCTATGTTTCTCTTTTCAGCATATTTTACAAAAGTTCTTGAATTCATCGAAAGACGTATCTGCTGAGGCATGATCCTTGTGGTTATGACTGAGGTTTTTATCATCTTGTGGAAACAGTACAATGATGTTGGCGTTAGTGCCCGAGGTGGATACTTTGGGACCCAATACGAAATTTAAAATTTGCTTTTGAAAATAATGCTGTAGCGTGTACATGTGTATTACATTACCTTCTAGGGTATAAAGTTTTGCCTCACTGCCCAACTGAGTGGAATTCTGAGTGTTCCAAATAAATTTAAACAAAGATATTAAATATGCATGAAACAGTTTCTTGAAAACATACATAATGATAACACTTAACACAACCACAGAATAGCAAAAATGAAATAATACTTGGGCATTACTCCTCTGTATGCTCGCAATTACTTTCTTCAGCATTTTGGTTGACTACAGACAATTGTGTCTTCTTTTGTTGAATGTGAAGCACGCACACACTCCTTTTGCATTTCTGGCATGATTTTCTATCACAAGGATTTTCTATCAGCATGACTCAATGAGCATTTGTAACAGCGCTTTCTGGCGGACTTCTTTGATTTCATTTCACTATCACCTTTTATTGGGTGAAAAATTTCAATTCCACATGCATGCATTTTGTTCTGAAGACCAAGTTGAACTCCGTCCACATTTTGTGCTGTTACAAGCAAGTGAGACAGCACCAAGTCAATTGCGAGCCCTTGAAGAAACAGCCTTCTCACAAATGATACACTTTTTTCCAACTTTGGCAATGCATAAATGCAATATAAGGATTTATAGCAGAAAGATTGAGCATAGTCGTGAATTAAGCAAAAGAGCCAACGCCTTGTTTTTTACTGCACTAAATAAGAGTGTGCAAGCTGATCCACTGTGTCTACTCCTCCTTTGTTACTATTGTATCAGAGTATCATGTCAGGTTTCCCAGTAGTATTTTGAACCTTGGCATCATTAGGCATTGTTGACAGAAGCGTGATGCATTTGTTTTTCTTTGGAATAAATGAAACCATTGTCACATTTTGATAAAATTCAAAGCGGAAACTGCCAATAGGAAAGCCTTTAGCATTGCTGAAGCCTTCTAGGATGTCTCTTTTGTTTTCTCTTACTGTTCCAAAAAAGTTCAACCCTTTCCGATAAAGTTCCTCAATGAGACCAAAATCCGTAAAGTAATTATCGGCAATGATATTTCTTCTGCTTCCAACAGCTACTCACAAGGCAGTGAGGGATTTTGATTCAGGTTAGCATTTGGTGAGTGACAGGGCGTATTCCACACATTGACGGGCCTTGAACACTGCACCTAATGGGAAGCTCATCCTCTGGTGACATATGTTGGGTGCCACACCCTAGCCAAAGCCTCATTAGCCAAAGTGCTTGTGGAAACAGTTTTCAGGGTGCACCACAGGGAGATGAGGTTGACTTGGTCACGGAATGGATAACAGACAGGTTACTTAACTTCACTGTTTGCCCAGAGGCTTGACTGCCACAGGCACCCCAAGGGATACACTGTGCATTCCATGCCCCATATACCCCATCAGAGATCATGAAAGTATTGCATTGCAATTGCATTTTAGTCAAAAAGAGTATCCAGGAAGGTGAAAATAAAGGAAAACTACTTGTAGCAGCAACAAAATGAGGTGCTGAGCAAACACAATCAATTGAATCTAGAGAAGAACACACAACGAGATAAAGAGTGGTAACTAATCGATGAAGCTAAGAACAAACTAAAGAAGACATGCCACAACATAGATGATTGTGTTGCCGAAAGGTAAGCTGAAATGTTATAATGTGGACAAACAAATATAAAAAATGTAATAAAAGTGACTGGCAAACTCTTACAGTAATAGAAGGTATGCATATATGGAAAATTACACAGTTCATTCGATTTGATAATTTAGAGAGCAGGCAAGAGAAGAGGGCATGTGATATGTTTGTTCCATTCCATATGTTGCTGCTCTTGAAATACCAAGACTTCATTAAATAGACATCAACCAGTGAATCACAAAGTTGATTTCACCTCACAATTTGTTGTAATGGATGTGTCTTGTTTGTTTAGCATGAATAGTCAGATTGCGGGTTTGGGGTTTCTGAGGGCATGTTGCACCTGTTTTTGTGCTGATGACAAAAAAAAAGCAAGAGAAACACCTGATAACCTACAGAAGTGAAAACAACAGAAGCCAGATCGACTACATGGCAGTAAGTAGGAAAAACTGGACACAGGTCACGAACTGCAAAGTGATACCAGGGGAGCCTGTTGTGACTCAGCACAGACTGCTTGTGACTGATTTGAGAGTAAAGAGAAAGAAGAAGGTCATGAAAAGACGCAAAGGAAGATCCAAGTATGGAAGCTCAAGGAGGAAGAGACAGGCAGGAAATTTAAACGGATGTGTTTAACAGGAAGAGAAACCTGGAACCAGCTGACACGGTGGAAAAAGCTTGGGAACAAATAAAAGAGATTGTGAAGGTAACAATCAATCTGTAAGAGATGGAAGGAGTATTTTCGAAGAACTGCTCAATTCGGAAAACAGCAGAGAGATGCTTCAAGAGGCGCATCAGGTAGGGGGCCCAGAACTGCTAATACAGCAAGTGGACCTGCTAGAGGCACTCTGATCTATGAAGATGGGTAAAGCTACTGGACCTATGGAACTGCTGGCAGAGGCATTAATGTCATCGGGAGATGAAGGTATTGACTAGTTGCTTGAGATGTTGAACAAGATCTGGAATGAGGTAAGCGTTCCTAAAGATTGGGGACATAGCACCCTAATCTCGATTTTCAAGAACAAGGGAAGTGCGGCTGAGTGTGCTAACCTTAAAGGAATAAAGCTGTTGGAGTATGTGATGAAGTTCAATGAAAGAATATTGGCCCAAAGACTGAGGAAACAGATAAGGGTGCACAATATGCAGTTTGGCTTCATGACAGAAAAAGGAACTGTGGACTCCATCTTCATCATGTGGCAAAGGCAGAAAAAGGTGCTGGTGGGTAATCAGCCCCTTTATGTATAGCTTTTGTGGACTTGGAAAAGGTGCCATAAGACCTAGTTTTCTAATGCTTCAGACAGCAAGGGGTGACCGAAAAACTGGTGAAAGTGATTAGGATAAGTGGGTTAGGGTTAGGGTTAGGGTTAGGGTTAGGGTTAGGGTTAGGGTTAGGGTTAGGGTTAGGGTTAGGGTTGGGCTTGGGTTAGGG
>RDPX01000472.1:4991-41931 GCA_003991215.1 Morbakka virulenta
ACGAGTGTTTTGGAACCAAGTGTAAACTGCCTTGTCCAGTTTTTCGTTGTCTGCTTTTCTCATCTTCTGTCGCTTTGGATTTACTCCTCCAGATTCATAAGCAGCCATGATTTTTTCCCTGTTTGCAAGCCAGGTTGATACTG
Organism: Morbakka virulenta; assembly: GCA_003991215.1. Lineage (NCBI taxonomy): Eukaryota > Metazoa > Cnidaria > Cubozoa > Carybdeida > Carukiidae > Morbakka > Morbakka virulenta. The sequence goes on from RDPX01000472.1 coordinate 5,135, forward strand.
TGTTTCTTGGCACTCCATATTTCTCTGCTACTAACTTCTTTGGTATCCCTGATGAAATATCTTGTAAAGCCTGGTACTTTCTTTTAATTGGAAGTGTACTTCTTTTCTTTTTTACTTTATCAGCCATCTTACGATATTTTTATCAACTAAATGTAGCCTAGCAAGCGTGTAGAGCAACTGCTTACTTAACGAATGATCCCTTATTTATTTTGCAATGAATTTGACACCTCGTCACCTAATTATGAGTTGCACTCATCACTCCAATGAGCAGAAGTAACGATCGAAACCTAATTACAAGTCTACTGTCATATCACTGACCTTGCATACAATGGCACTGATTTGGATACCTCAACCTAAAATCGTCGAAGCTGTAAAAGAAGATATGGATAAAAAAAGCAACCAGTACATGCTGTTCAAATTCCCTTTGATGTTGATTTGCCCATCGTCATAACAAAAAATTGGGATGTTGATTCTTATGTTTAAGGTTACCATGCTTACAGAAGTTTATGGACCCCGACTGTGAATGAAATTTTGGAAACTCAAAGACAACCAGACAACCCAACGGATAAATATGCTGTTTTTATATTATAAGATGCCAGAGTTGTTGGACATTTGAAAAAAGGCTGTAACGGACGTTTTGCAAATACAATTTTCTATTTTTTAATTTTCTGTGAAACTTTCCATGTTTTTTTAAATCTTTTTAATTGTTAATTAATATTTGGGTTATGAAAAATAGTTGTTTTTCTTTTGCACAGGACAGGTAAAAATTTGATTTCCAAGGTAACTTTTCGAGAAATTCAGACTGTGACATAAAAATGTCTTGGACCATGAAACCCCATTCCAAGGTTGTAATAATTAACCTCATTTAACAACCCCCGCCGCCCCCACCTAAGAAAGGTATCTTACATGTGTTTTCACTGAATCATTTCAGCTGCTTCAAAATTAATCCTTTATCAAAATAAATCTTTTCCTGACCAGTAAATACATGCTTTGTCAAAAACACGATAGCTTCCTTTATTAACTGACTGATCTGCTCTTTTCCTTACTAGCAGATAATGACCACTTATCATAAGTGATTAATACTTCATCGAATCAACATTGAATAGGTTTCATCATCTTTATTCAGCACTAACAATAAAAATGTAGGATTAAATTGATAAATATTTTTGTTGTTGAGTTTGTTCTTTGTTCACGTTTGTAGATGATTTTACAAAGGAGTTGCTCAGAGCAAGACTTCACGACCTCTATCAAATAACGTGCAAAATATGATAGAAAAAGAAAATACAAGAAAGATGCCAATTCATATTGCTTTTGAAATCTCTCTGTTATTTTTAAAAAGGACGTATGATGGAGGTAGATAATTCAGAAAAGTAAAGCATTAAGTAAATGAATGTCACTTTTTTCTATTTTTCAATTATTTAGTTTGGTAAAAAGAGATAAATTCGCAGAATGTAGGCAAAAGAAATACAAATAAAGTTCTGCAGAATCTAAGATATTTCCTTCTCAAGTTTAACAACTAAAATTCTGGTATTTCGTTCAAGTGAAATTTTTCCTATTGAAACATTCTTGTCATTAACCTTATAATATTTTACCTGCTGAAAAAAAAAGTTTAAGGTTGATCAGAGCAGTTTATCCGCGAGCCACTCGTTAACATTATTTTTTTGACAGGTATATGGATAAAAATCCGTTTTCTAGAGTAAACCAACAATATAGATGGAGATAGACAAAGAGAATAAAAATCGATCCCCAGATATTAAGCTGTGGTTTGGTTTAAAAAGGGAGCAGGATCATTGTTTAGTTCTAAGGGGGTTGTTTTGGGGAGGAGGTTGACATGTAAACCCTCTTAACCGGCCAATTCTCTCCTGAACGCCTTAAATTACCTGAGAGTAGCATCCGCTCAACAAAATACTGTGCTTCGGTGTGAATTAATCTATTTATATAAAAGTGTGATTGCTTGTTTGTCTGTCTGTCTGTTTGAAGTACATTTATGAGAAAACTACTGAACCTAGGAAGCTGAAATTTGGAATGTGAGTCCATCTTTATCCGGCGGAGGATCATAGATATAAAAGGCTGACCTCAGAGGTCACATTCTAAGGCATCAGGGGGCATCCCATCCCATTGTCAAGGTGAAGGAGGCCTCCAGTCAAAAATTTGAATAAAATCAAAAATATAAAAATTTCAACATTATTTTTATTAAATAAATTCCAAAACAAAAATAAAACAATATTAAAACGTTTTTTTTGAAATTTAGAAAGTTTATTTACCATAAAGTAATCTCCTTGTCTGTACAATTCGGTAGTAAAGTGGTGAGCTTCCCCGCCCGTCACGCAGGAGACCAGGGTTCGATTTCCCTGGTCTCCCGCGAAATCTTTGAAGGAAAGAGAAAACGAGGAAGGCCGTGCAAATGGTGGCGTGACAACTTTTACGTTTGGTCACAGTTAGCTTCAGAGCAACGTAATATTGTAATGAAAGACCGGAATCAATGGAAAATGCATTCAAATGTTAGTGCGCAATCTGGTTGAACTGAAGACAGCATCATATGATAATGAATGTAGTCAAGAGGTAAGGAGGAAAGAACAGAAAAAAATATGAAGCCAAATAAATATATGCGAGTTATTGGGGATGAGGTATAACGTAAACAGGAAACAATAAAAAGAATAAATAAATGATAGAATGAACAAACAAACAAAGACTACAAATAAACTAAAATAAAAAATAAATGCATACAACTAATCTTGCGAAAATAAAAAATGACCAAACCGCACATATTTTTGTTTCTGGAAAAAGAATCTGAAATAACTGGAATGGCCTAGTTCTAATTAACACTGACATTAATTTCTAGCTAAAGTATCAAGTTAATGAGGAACCTGATTTTTAAATCGTATTTTATTAAGAATTAATTACACTAAATTTGTTTCTTGTAAGGAATCAAAACTGTAATGCAAATATGCCACAATGACATAGCTGAGCTTTTGAGACAAAAGTTGAAAATCAAACACTGAGATATCAATTGAACGTTGCTGTTAAATTTTAGGACAATCTGAATAATGACGTATATGTATAAATATATATATATATATAAGTATCAACTTGTATTATATTTTATATATATATATAATATACTCAATCTGCAGACAGTACTGTTTCGCCCTTTGTGGGTTCATCAGTGCAGCACAGAGCTTCTTAGACATAACCCTCTGACCATGTTGCCGGAGCAAACACACACACACACACACACACACACATGTATATATATAGACAAAGAGAGAGAGGGAGGTGAAGAGCTAGATAGATAGGTAGATAGATAGATAGGTAGATACATACATACATACATACATACATACATACATACATACATACATACATAGATGGATATGTATATAAATAAATACATATATATATAAACATATATATATATATATATTTATCTATTCACATGTATATTTTGATCCTTTTTGTATCACGGAGCTGGAAACAAATGCCTGCAAATCCTGCAACTGAGCCTCATTAACACTTATTCAATTCGATAACTATATTGTATTTAACTTTTCCATGAGTTACATGACTAAAAACAATATCAGTGACAAAGTAAAAAGCCAGCTGAAATAGATAATTATTGCGATAATATACTGAATTTAATACAGTGAGAGAAACCGTTCATATGTTCAAAATTAAATATTCACTTACTAATAATTATTTGAATTGCACCAATTACAAAGTGAATAGTTTAGATAAAGAAAAAACTATTTTGTAAAAATGGCAATTACTCTCAAGTGGACTGATAGGTGCAGGTGACAGAAAAGTTTAAATTATTCAAACCAAAACTACACTGGCTTTTGTTTGCTAATCTACATTTTTGAACTGTTTGTTATTACCATTTTCCGGGTATTGTTACCTGCATCAATCAGCAACAACACAAAACCTGATTCATTTTCAATGTAACTTTGATTATTAATATGAAATTTAGAAGAGACCAAGATATTGGGATATTGGTGGATAATATCTTAAAGACTTTAAATATTTTGGGTCTAAAATTGATAGCAAGTTAAGACATTTTGTGTCTGAGATTTCGAGGGTTGAAAAACAATTACTAGGTCTCTCCAATTAAAGGTCACCTTGATAATTTAGAAGAGAAAAAAATCACTTCATTTTGGGATGCTCCTATTATAAATAGAAAGCAAAAAGAGTCGATTTTATGGGGCTTGCAAAAGCTGGCCATAATATTTGTGTCTTGAAAATTTAGTCAACTTATGTGGAGTCTGGTGAAAAAAGGAAGCTCAAATGTGGGTCTATGTAAGCTTCCTGATCTGATGACCCCAGTCATAAAATTGAAAAAGTTTCCACTTCTGGGCTGAATGATTTAAGAAGACTTTTTCAACTATTTTAACGCAAATAATGTGACATTCCCCTTAATTGATTCTTAACATTTTTCATTTATGTTGGATGATTACCTGATCGGAAGCATTGATTGTAACATTTTTCTTTCCAACCGACAACTCATACGTATTGCATCCCTTCTTTGACACATGTTTATATTTTGCAGTGTTTGTTTACGACAATGCTAATCTCAGTTTTGTGGAAGATCACAAACATTACGTTAATAAATAATCACCCTTCTTTTCGTACTTTATCAACAATGTTAGGCTCATGAAAAATAAGCTAAACTCTATTCCCTTCATCTGTGTACAAGACGCTTTCTAGTCAAGAAGCCAAGGCAGACAAATAATAAATGGAGTTATCTAAGCCCCTGAAGGAAGTTATTGCTATAGTTTTTAAAATTACTTTGCACAAAACTTTGCAATGATAGGGATTATTCTTAATACACAATAGAGTCTGTTGGAACCATCGGTAGTAAACAGATCTGGGTAGGGCGTCTCTGGTTTTACCTATTTTGGTCAACTAATATTATTGAGATATAAATTTAGAATGAAGACCTATCAGAGGTTTTATTTCTGATAAAATTATTATAGGGTTATTATCAAAAAGATTGGGCAGCTAGATAGGAGGTAGTCTACGTATATGTGAATAAATGAATCTAAAAATAGAGGTGAGGGCTATTCGCAAACTTTACACAAAAATATCTAAAAGGGACCAAAGCTTTTTAAGAAAAAACAGCTTTTGGATAAATTACACTGAGGTAAATTTAGAAGTTTTCATATATGACATGTATAGTAATAAATATTTAAAATATGAAATAAATGTATTTGAATTAAATATCTTATTATTTTATCTAATTGTTCCTTTAATTAAACACTTATATGAACCGAAGTTCCTTTGTAACTGTTCAATTTTAAATGTTCCAATATCGCTTGGATTGCTTTTCGTCAATTTCCGGCTTTAGACAAACGTTTTCGACGTTTCTCTTCGTCATCCCTTCGTACATAATAGTCTTTTAAAAGTAATTTATTGCCCTCGTATCTAACAATCATCTTTTCATTTTCGAGTTTCGCCTCTTCTAAACTTTTAAGTAAATCAGCAATAACAGTACCCAAATATTCTTTTTCAGATTCATGCTTTTTCTTGTATTCTTTTTCAATCCCTCTTCTCGTTTCCTCTTTCTCTAAGAGAGCTTTTTTATCGAGACGTTTTTTTTCTTCTTCGAAAATATTCATGAGATATTTCATTTGTTCTCTCATTTCTTTTCCGGTTATTTTTTTCCTTTTCGCATCATCATGAAATGAGAACTCTCGCTGTCTTTCTTCCTCCATTGACCTGCAACGACCAACTGGTCGCCTGGCTTTTTTCACCACTGTTGTGTCATTATTTTGTACATCGAACTCCACCTCATGGGGTAACAAATCGTCAAAATCAGTCATGTTGTCAATCCCACTCGAACTTTCAGAAACCGTTCTTTCCCTATATAAGTTTTTTAAAGATCGAACTTTCTTGTGAGTACAGCTAAAACGACTGTCTTTTTCCAACTCAGTACAGTCATTGCCAAATACAATTTCCTCCTCATTTGATGGAAAAATTAAAGGTCCGCAGTCCATATTGAAGTCTTCCATACCAAGTATGCCTTTCTCAAACTTGATGGCTAAATCCTTAAGTATCTTCTCGACTTGTTTAATCGCATAGTCCTTCTGTCTTTCTATAATGTTATATAAATTTTTTTTCTCGGCTTCAAACCAATTATAAGTATCATCCCTTTCACTGTTAAAGCTTGACATCCGTTCTAAACGACCATTTTTTGTTTCCCATAGCCCTGGCAGCTTGACCCGTTTAAAAAGGCTACGAACATCCGTGGTCGACATATCTTACTTTGGAAAATGTGGCTCAGCTTTCAAGGCCAGTTCTTTTTACAAAGTAAGCAATTTAGTACTATTAGCTTAATTGCACTTTCAAGTTGCACTCTTCCCGCGATAACAATGATCGCTTTTCTTCTGTGTTTCAGGCAACGTTATTTCAATTAAATTTGATTTTTATACTCTCTACCTAAAGGCCATGAAATCTCAGTTTGAAAATGAGAGTTCAACAAAATATGTTTTGGATAAAATATTTGACCTACAACCAGTGATGTGGGTAACTATGCCAACTTAAATCCAGATCATACAAAATTAGAAGGCGATAACCCCTACTCAAAAATCGCAGCTGATATTGTCTGTTTTTCAGATTCCCGCTGAAAAGCAAGACCATAAAGGTCACAGTCTTAAGTATTAAAATTTAAAACGATAGCTTCAAAGCAGAGATAAAATCAACAAGACATTTTGAATATTAATAAGGGTTTTTTTCCTTCCTTCAGAAAATGATAAAATAATATAATCACATGACTGTGTTTTTTTCGAAAACTGCCATCGTGATACAAGTGGGGTAAATATCACCGACTGATTCACTAAGCCTATAAGATGGAGATTTAGGAAAGAAGAGATGCTGTCTGAAAACAAAAAAACAAATGTAAACGCCAAAACAGCATAAACAAATATTCCTAATGTTATTTCACAAAAAATAAATATATTTTTAATTTTAACCTTTAAGTTAATAGTTTTTATATGAAAGTTTATAAACCATAGACCCTTTTCGACGCAATTAAGCCATCTCTGTGTTTACTTTATTTCAAGCTCGAGTTTTTAATGTTCAAATCTTAGTTTATTTTTTTCTTTGAAATCTTTCTTTCGGTTATATTTGTCTCCTTGATATTAATACACAAATGTTATTTTTATCCATATACCTGATATACTATTTTAACTTCTTATGTCTTTCAGTACTTAATTTAACAGAAGTGGCTATCCAGTATATTGACTTGAGATCAATCAATCAATCAATCAATCAATCAATCAATAGTTTTTCAGGGATCTGGTACAGAGTTTTCAGTTGTGTATCACTGAGCGAGTTTTCTAAGCACAAACCCGTTCCATTTATAAATAAAAGCACATGCAGTATTTTGGAAATTTTGAAAATGTTCACCTGTCATGTGTTGATAAATAAAAATATGTTTTCTCAAAGAAACTGGTGATTTTTGATAAGATTAAAACATTATACCTGCCAAATATGGATTGAATATCAATTATAAGAAGACTAAAGTCTTGGTCATTAGCAAAAAGAAAAGAACATCGATATGTAATGTAGAAATAGGGGAGGAGCCGTGGCTTAATGGTCAGTGCAACTACACCGTAACAAAGAGGTTCCGGGCTTGTTTCTCTGAGCGGGCGACTTTGGAACTTTAAAAGAAAAAGCCATTAGTTGGCGTCAGGAATGACAGCCTGCCAAGAGATTCCTCACTGTTAAAGTAATAGGACAAATGCAGTTGAGGTTCATTGATTTTAACGTATATGTTTTTAACATGTTCTATACAGCTTGCATATTTTTCTACTTTTTTTACTTAATTAATTATTTATTTACATTATTGCTTATTCACTTATTTACCTATCTACCTATGTACCTATGCACCTATTTACTTATTTACTTATTTACTTATTTACTTATTTACTTATTTACTTATTTACTTATTTACTTATTTACTTATTTACTTATTTACTTATTTACTTATTTACTCATTTACTTATTTACTCATTTACTCATTTACTTATTTACTCATTTACTTATTTACTTATTTACTTATTTACTTATTTACTTATTTACTTATTTACTTATTTACTTATTTACTTATTTACTTATTTACTTATTTACTTATTTACTTATTTACTTATTTACTTATTTACTTATTTACTTATTTACTTATTTACTTATTTACTTATTTACTTATTTACTTATTTACTTATTTACTTATTTACTTATTTACTTATTTACTTATTTACTTATTTACTTATTTACTTATTTACTTATTTACTTATTTACTTATTTACTTATTTACTTATTTACTTATTTACTTATTTACTTATTTACTTATTTACTTATTTACTTATTTACTTATTTACTTATTTACTTATTTACTTATTTACTTATTTACTTATTTACTTATTTACTTATTTACTTATTTACTTATTTACTTATTTACTTATTTACTTATTTACTTATTTACTTATTTACTTATTTACTTATTTACTTATTTACTTATTTACTTATTTACTTATTTACTTATTTACTTATTTACTTATTTACTTATTTACTTATTTACTTATTTACTTATTTACTTATTTACTTATTTACTTATTTACTTATTTACTTATTTACTTATTTACTTATTTACTTATTTACTTATTTACTTATTTACTTATTTACTTATTTACTTATTTACTTATTTACTTATTTACTTATTTACTTATTTACTTATTTACTTATTTACTTATTTACTTATTTACTTATTTACTTATTTACTTATTTACTTATTTACTTATTTACTTATTTACTTATTTACTTATTTACTTATTTACTTATTTACTTATTTACTTATTTACTTATTTACTTATTTACTTATTTACTTATTTACTTATTTACTTATTTACTTAATTGTGTAGGCCATATGGAGTCAATCACAACAATAATCCCAAGGTTTGGATGACTTCTACCCTGTTAATAATTCTATGCAAACTTAATAATATAATAGCTTTGCAGTTTCGTTTTTTTCGTTTGGTTATAGACAATACATGTCACGGGCAAAAGATACCATACTTGAGAGGCGGGAACCATTAAGGTTTTGAAAGTGAAAAACAATCCGTGTGCTTGTACACTTCCATTAGGGAGAGCATAATATCCATAAAATCCCAGATTTACCTCCCCGTGGTATGACACGAGCAACAGTTCGCCGGCTAACGAAGACTTTGGTCAGAACCAGGGTTGTCCCAGCAAGCCATTGGCCAAGTATAAATCGCTACAAATACTCAGAGAGACTACAAATAGAGAAGGAAAAATTAACGGATTGACCCACAGGAAATAGAGCCGGAAACGAAATGGACTACGAATTGGAAAAATTAACATTGGCACAATAAACCATAAAGAAAAAATTGTTTCTTTGATGCTAAGAAGGAACTTGCAAGTAATCGGACTATTAGAAATGAGAGAAAACAAATTAGACGAGCAATATTACACGATAATTCCATCCTTGTGGGAAGTGGGGAGTCTTCAGGAAGACAAAGCTTACCAATTGTTGTAAGTGAACAACTTGAAAATTACATCACACACAACGAACAGGGTCTCTAACAGAATACTAAAAATATGCATCAAAACAAATGCGCAGAAACTGGGAATTTTACAAGTTTACTCCCCGCAACAAGACAGGCCAAGAGAAGAGAAAGAACAGTTTTATGAATTGCTACAGGACGTGAGAAACAGCTGTAATGCTGATAAGGAAATCATAGTTATGGGTGATCTGAATGGGCATGTAGACACCAACAGGGAAGGATATGAACAGTGCACAGAGCATTTTGGAGTAGGTGATCAATATGAAGAAGGTTCTCACGTGCTTGCTTTCTGCAGCAAAAGCAGCATGAAAGTCATAAACACGTATTTTGAACACCAAGACAAGAAGGAACAGTGAATAACAAACTTACCTATGTAGAACTATGAACGATCTATTCCTAGCAACAAAACATACATCTGTAAATAATATCAAGGCAGTAGCATCAAAACCTATGGATGCGGACCATAGTCTTGTTATCCTGAAAACCAGAATACAACCATTGGAAGTAAGACCCATACTAAAAGTAAAACAGAAAAACAGTAGAAAAATTCCAGTAGAACAGAAGCAAAGAAAGTTTTTGCGAAAACTTGAGAAGGCCACCGTGGAAATATTGCATGTTCTTGGAGATATAGAATCAGAATGGAAGAACATTGTTAATACTATCAATTTAGCTACCGAGGACTTCATTGGCTATAGATATAGGAGCTCGTCTGAAAAAAGAACAACTCCCTGGTTGAACAAAGATGTTGCTGAAGCAGTCAAGACGAAAGTCAAGGCCTTGAGAGAATGGATGAAACATCGAACACCTGAATGTAGAGAGAAACATACTAACGCTAGAAATAGGTGACGAACGTTTAACTTTTAAACTAACATAAACTCTATTTGGATGCGATATTAATGTAATCTATCTAACCCTAGAGGATACGTGCAATTGCAGCATGAATGAATCGAGTGGTACTCCTCTTAAGTCACAGACGAAGCTAGTAGAAATACTATCGAAGAAATTGAAGTTGAAGAAGCACTAAAATCAGCAAAGAATGGCAAGGCTTCAGGTACAGATTCACTAACTAATGACCTGTACAAATGAGCACACCACTAACTACACCATGCTTCACTAACATCTTCAAACTTCATTATAACAGCAGAAAAAGTTCTAGCTGAATAGGATAAAGCCATAACATGTTCAATATACAAGAATAAAGGCGACAAATTGAAATGTGAATACTACTTAGGAGTATCTCTGTTGAATCATGTGAGCAAGTTGTATGAGGCTATTCTTCAAAGACGAGTCAGGATGATTGTAGCCAAGCTTGGGCCATGCCAACATGGGTTTTGACAAGGAAGAAGCACCGAGATATAATGTCCACCCTCAGAAGAATCATAGACAAACACTGGGAGTTAAATAGACCACTATACATCGCCTTCTTAGATCTTGAGAAAGCGCTCGTTTGAGAGCCTAGGAAAAGATCTTTGGGAAGCAATGAAAAGATATGAGATACCAACATATCTACTGAGAACAATCTCCAGTCTATATGAACATAATCAGAACAGGGTGGCCACCTGAAATGATGAAGTGATGTTGTTTGACACAACATCAGGCATCTGACAAGGAAATATCCTCTTGCCACTTCTTTTCATGCTGCATCTTGAGATGGCAATTAAAGAGGTAGCATAAAACCAACCAGATATGAACATATTAGCTTACACAGATGACATCGCGCAACTAGCTCAAAGCAAAGAAGAACTGCAAGCTAAAATGTTGAAATGGGAAACACTTTCTCCAAATACGGTCTAAAACTCAATAAGAAGACTGAACTGCCGGTATTGAGCTGATCACCTGTCAACTGCAGGATAGTACTATCTGATATGGTCCTAAACCAAGTAACAACTTTCAAATTTCCTGGCAGTACCGTGGGCGAGAACAGTTTTATAGACACAGGGCAAGAACGTGCTTCAAAAAGCCAAGAACATTATACACACTGGAATACTGTGAACCATCCTTTTAAATGGCGCAGAAACATGGGCTATCAGTAAGAGAAATATGTCACGAATAGCAGCAACTGACATGTGCATGGTAAGTTTTATAAATGATGTAACTCGTAAGGATAAGAAACGTAATGTTGATCTCTGCAATGATCTGAAAATTCCAATCATATCAGCCGAAATTAAATCGATGCTGCTTGAATTGCATAGCAACGTGATGAGAAGAAAGACTGATCATATATCACGAGAGGCCATGAGGTACACAACAGACGCTGTAAGACCAACAAAGAAACCACAGAAGAGGTGCCGCTAGTATATTGATGACTACCTCCAGAAGAAAGGGACTACCCTTACCACTGTCAACTGTCAACAGGCATCTTCTGATCTGGTCTTGTGGCGCCGTATATCAAGCTTCTCCGACTGACAATCAACTTCTCAACAGGAATTCGGTACGAAAGAGGAAAATATTCTCTCTGTGGTATTTTCATGTAGAATTTTTATGTAATTTCCAAGTAGCGCTGTTAAAAAACACGATGCACTTTGTATCAAGCAGGAAAATTGCCAAATGTGAAGTTAGACATGGCAAGAAAGAAAATCAATATGGTGAGCTTTTGTGAGACCAGATGGTCAGGTACAGAATGCTTTGGCATAGGTTATAAAATTTTCTATTCTGGAGGAGACAGACATAAAAAAAGGAGTTGCTAGGATTTTGGACAAGGAACTGAGTAAATGTGTTCCAGGATATTGAACCTTCTCGGAAAAAGTTTTGTTGGTTAAGCTGAAAGGGGAACCTTATGATTTACCGGTCATTCAAGTGCATTGACCAACAGCCGACAGAAACAGTGAGGGCATTGATATGTTCTACGAACAACTTGAAGGAGCTATGAGGCACCGTAAATCTCAAGATGTTGTCATAATGATGGGAGACTTGAATGCGAAGGTTGGAACCCAAAGAGTAGGGAATATAGTAGGAAGCATGGTCTAGGACTGCAGAATGAAAGAGGAGAAAGATGAGTAGACTGGTGTAAAGCACATGATCATGACCATATGTTCCAAAAATCTTAACAGATGCCTGTGGACATGCAAAGACCCTGGAGATAGAAATAAAAACCAAATCGACTATGTTTCCATCAGCAGTCGTTTCAGAAATGCAGTTCAGCAAACAAAGGCCTACTCTGGAGCAGACTGCAGGAGTGACTACAATCCTGTTGTATGTACAGTCAAACTGAAACTCCATAGAATAAAGCGTAAGAACCCCAGAAGCAAAACTGCAATGGAATATTCTGTGCGAAAACCAGGAGCTTAGACGCAGACATGCAGTAGCGGTGCAAAAGCGGCTGGAAGTACTCAAAAATGAAGAAGGCAGCAAGGGGGAAATGCTAAAAGAACCAATAGTAGAAACAGGGAAAGAATTTGTCCAACTCAAAGAAAAAGAGCTAAAGGAAACTTGGATGAAACCAGAAATTTTGCAAAAGATGGAAGACAGACAAAAAAAATTGTAAAGAGATCAAATGCAATAAAAAACCTTAGGCCGTGCCATACGAAATGACTGTAGAAGAGCGAAGAAAGCATGGATAAGTGAACATTCAAAAGAGACTGAAAACTGCAAGACCTCGGATCCTAGCTTCATACACAAAAAGATTAAGGCGTTAACAGGAAAGAACCCATCCTCTTCAAACCGATATATTAAGTCAAAAGAAGGATCTATGATCATGTAAAAGGAAGAGTATGTTGAAGAACTGTTCACAGATGTGAGGGGAGACACGTTAACCATCAAGAAGTCCATCAATGGTCCTAAAAGTCTATCATGTGAAGTGAAAGCAGCGATTACGCAGATAAAGGGGGAAAAAAGCCTCAGGTCTAGGCAGAATATGCTTCAAAATGATAAAGGCACTAGAAGAGTTTGAGGTATGCAAAGTCACTTAACTACTCAATGATATATATATATATATATATATATATATATATATATATATATATATGTATATATATATATATGACAGCAGAGAAATCCCCTCAGATTTGACAAAGTCTGTCTTCATTGCTCTTCCCGAGAAACCTGGCGGTAACGAATGTTACCTCCATAGAACCATGACTATAATGAGTCATATAACTAAATTATTTATGCGAGTCATCATGGCAAGAACAAGGAAGGTAATAAGGTCAGAGATAGGTAAGCGACAGTTGGGCTTCATCCAGGATTCAGGTACAAGAAATACTTTATTTATAATGAGAATGCTTTGGGAACGAGCCACAGAAACGCAGCGTTATATATACATGTATTTCATTGACTACTCAGAGGCATTCGACAAAGTGAAACACGAGTGCCTGATAAAGATGCTGCAAGATCTAGACAGACGGTAGAGATATGACTCATAAGGAATTTAAACTGGGAACAATCTGCAAGTGTGAGAGTGTAAAACGAGCTTGAAAATACTGCAGTATTCGAAGAGGAGTTAGGCAACACTGTGTCTTCTTATCAGATCTATTTAATCTATGTAGATAAACCATCTTGGTAAATATTTAAGAAAACGACGACTTTGTGATTGGAAGATATAACATGAATAATATTCGATATGCTGACGATACAACCCTCATAGCCGACACTCTGGGGAAGGGGAGGAAGGAGAGAAGGTACCCTGAGTAAGAAGATGACTTTGTGTATGTTCCTTGTGTTGTCTTTTATTTCTATATATAAATATCGTATTGTATATTGATACTCTTGCTAGTACTATTATGATCGAATAATATCATTTGTTGAGAATTTCAGAGCGTTAGGGATGATAGTTTGACAATGTAGACGTTTTGTGGTAGGTAGCTGCACGTTGAGTCTAGACTGATTTTTGGAAAGAAAAATGGAGCTAAGAGTGGCACTTATAGGCAGATCAACCCAATGGCGTATATATTTAGAAATTAGATTGTCGAGAGTTTCTGCCACTAAAGTCTTAAACATTTGAAACAGTGAGGTGCAATAAAACCTTTGAAAAGCCAAATTCATTAAAGAGGCGCAGTTTATGTTTTGCGTGGATTGTTATCGAATCAATTTGTTTAACAAAATCTTGTAAAATAGACAGAAGCTTGGATTAGTGAACTTGATTGCTAATAATAATCTTTTCTTCGTTTGAAAACGACTCTTGGAAAGAGCTGAAATCCATTTCCAGAGGGTTTTCTCTCAATCCCGGCTCCAAGCCAGGGGGTTTAAAGATTGAGGGCTTTCCTGAGGATACTGGTTGTGCCAACAATAGCAGAGGTTTGAAGATCACCTAACACATCTGGGGTCTCTAGCTCTTTGAAGTACCTTTCCAAGCGTCTTGACACCACTCCTAGCGCACCTACTACAAGTGGAGCAACTTTGGTTCTCACACCATACATTCGTCTTACTTCCAGGGGACAGTGGGGCGTAATTAAGACACTTCTCATTCTCCTTGACAACCACATTCTTATTTCAGGGCACTAAAACTCTTTGATGGTCCAGCTCTTTGCTACTGTGTCAATAACTACAGTGTCCGGACAATTTTGTTACAATTGTTTGGTAGTCATGACACTTTAGTCCCACCATATCTCAACAGTCCCATCTTCCCTAGTTCTCACATCATCAGGTACCTCTTCAAGCCAGCAGGTCGCCTGGGAATTCCTCAGGGAGCAGCGCCCCTGCCCTAGTCGAACTGGGTAAACCTGGCGGTAACAGTAAGAAAAGTTGAATTTGCCTTAATTGGCCGGCTTAACTTAGTACTGCCTAGTACTGCTGGAAAGGGACATTGACCCCCTTGCCCTGTGTAGTCAAATTGCCCTGATAATTACACCAGGCACTGACTATTATTGCCACCAAATGGCGTAGCGTCGCAAGACGTATGACCTCTGATCTTAATTGATTGGTGGGGTACACGAACTAGTTTTGCCTGGTAATTATGAATGGGCTAGATCAAACATTTCCGCTCAAACCGCAGATTTGCCAGTCAGTTGCCTGACCTTAACCAGTTGTGCATGTCCCGAAAGGGCTGACCCATCACGCATCTCTGTTTAATGGGCGGGAGTAGTGGAGGAGCATCATATCTAGGTGTCGTGAGCATGAATCTCAAGTTCTAAAGGGCTGAGTACCAAGTTCGTACTTGTTACTTAGTCTTTAGGTCTTGGGTGAAGCCTCGCTACGGAGACCATTTTAAGCAGAATGGGTCACCTAAACTGGGAAACCTAAACAGCCCACCTGCAAGGTCATGTGTTGTATTTTTATTAACATCAATTTATCACACACACTTAGGTGTGATGCATGCACTCAGCTTATCCTTACCGGGCTGAGAGTCGGATGGGTTTGCTGGGGTTTCTACCCCCATTTACAATTTCTCCTTGCTGAGCAATGAAATCATGCTATTCCCAGGGTTACCTGTATCAAGTCTCACGCACTNGTATGACCTCTGATCTTAATTGATTGGTGGGGTACACGAACTAGTTTTGCCTGGTAATTATGAATGGGCTAGATCAAACATTTCCGCTCAAACCGCAGATTTGCCAGTCAGTTGCCTGACCTTAACCAGTTGTGCATGTCCCGAAAGGGCTGACCCATCACGCATCTCTGTTTAATGGGCGGGAGTAGTGGAGGAGCATCATATCTAGGTGTCGTGAGCATGAATCTCAAGTTCTAAAGGGCTGAGTACCAAGTTCGTACTTGTTACTTAGTCTTTAGGTCTTGGGTGAAGCCTCGCTACGGAGACCATTTTAAGCAGAATGGGTCACCTAAACTGGGAAACCTAAACAGCCCACCTGCAAGGTCATGTGTTGTATTTTTATTAACATCAATTTATCACACACACTTAGGTGTGATGCATGCACTCAGCTTATCCTTACCGGGCTGAGAGTCGGATGGGTTTGCTGGGGTTTCTACCCCCATTTACAATTTCTCCTTGCTGAGCAATGAAATCATGCTATTCCCAGGGTTACCTGTATCAAGTCTCACGCACTTTCACACAAAACAGTATCTCTAAAGTAAAGTCTGCCTACCATAGTTTTAACTCACTGTTAGTTCAGATACGTTTAGTTATGTCTGCCTTTCATTGGCATGAATTTTTAACCAAACTTCTTAATAAGCAATGCTTCTGGTTTTGCTTAAAAGTAAAGGGACCATCCATTTATTACGTTCGCATGAAATTAGCCATTTTTCGACCCCTCTCCCCATTGTTCGCACCTGTTCGAAGGCAAGTACCCCCCCCCCTTCCGTGCGAACGTACGTTATATTTTTTTTTGACCGTCGTTGGTAGTTGCCAGTTCGATAAATAACTTTAAAATTATGTCATGGATTCTTTTTTTATAGAAGCTCACATGCTTAAATTCAAAAAGTAAAAAATTGACGCCAGGCTATTGTTGTGAGAAATGAAAGCAACTGTAATTAGATACAAGCCGAATACAAACGAAAGTAATTCCCTGTAAACAAGCAATGTATAAAAACAAATAAAAATTAATTACACCTTCACATCTGTCTTTCGCTGTCACTACCTTGCTTACAGTTTCCACTTACCTTGAAAACTGCAAGCAAAAAAATTTTTTTTAATGTGAACGTTCTCACCTTGTGAACAACACTCTGCCCTGTTCGCTTTGTTCGTTTCTAGGATACACCCCTCCCCCTTCAGTGCGAACCAGACAAAGACAAATTCTCTTCAAAACAAATGATGTAATGAAATAAGAGTCCTCGTGAAGTTTATATTGGATATCTGTCTTTTGTGTCGGTCAGAAACCTCATTACCACTTGGAATGATCACTAAACACTTTATAATATTACCCCCAATATTAACCCCTTATTCTAAGGTAGAGTCAAACCAAAGTTGTAGTATGCATTGTAATTTGCTATGTGTCAATGCCTTGAATCTTTCGAAGTCTACAAAGATTTTGGACAGTGGATTCCTGAGTATTTTATGACATTATTTGAAGAAGTCTTTATCTGAAGTTACCAAATTTTAACCTTGACCAATTGAATTTTTACCAAAGGTGACCAATACAAATGGATTCGAGTATTCAAAATGTCCACAAAGATCTCTTTCAGTAAACTCCTCCTTCATTTCTGCTACGTCAAAAATGTAAGTGAAACCAGTTTTGTTTAAGAAATGTTTTGTGTTCTCAATCATCACCACACATTGACCTTAAAAAGGTTTTTAAATGTGTCTCGTGACAAAAACGTTCTTCGGACGATTGCTGGCCTTTCAAATATGTTTTCTGTTAGTGAACAATGGATGGAAGTAATTAAATTATACTCGTATAAAAATATATGCATGTTCACCGGAAGCGATTCGGTGCGGAAAAATTGGGGTAATAACATTTTGTCTAAATTTTAAAAATCTGTAATATTCAAAATTGTTTATTTAAAAAATAATGCATACTTAAGGTTTGAACCAATAATCATGGCTTTCATCGCCTCAAAACATGTCGTCTGAGCTATTCGTATTAAGTTACTGACCAGATCATCTTTGGAAACCAACCAGATCATCTTACAAACCCCACAAGATCATCATTCGAATCCAGCCCTATCAAATTTGGAACCTGACCAGATCATCTTTTGAATCCAACCAGATTATCTTTCGAGCCTAATTAGATCTTTGACTTGACGTCAGCCATATTCCTTTCCCTAATCTCATTCAAATGCTAATTGAACAAACGTGGAAGGCAAGAAAGGTATAGGGAGCACAGCACATGAGCATTAAGGGTAGAGACAATTGTTTGAACCACGTTCACAACAAATAACCTCCAGATATATTTGTAATGATTCTACATCCTCTTCTTCAATATAATATTTAAAACGTTCATTAAAAATACAACCGTTTGGTGGGTGTTTGAAATACTCAACTCTGTCCGTGTAATATCCCAGGAATAGATGTTGACAACTAGATTATTCTTGATAAAACGACCTTAATATTAACAACATGGAATTAATTAGGTGTCCAGACCATAGTTACAATGCTTCCACAATTGTTAATCAGTTTTATTGTTCATTGAATTACTTCCGTATTGTTAATCTAACTGCACGCTGTTATTTCTCAAAATGTCAAACTATTTACATCAACGGCATGTGAATTTGGGTAAGCTACACACTTCTGCATTTTCTTATCCTTGAAATGTTGCATTTCTTAATGTCAAATAGCCTTGTATTATATCATACGGTAGTTGACGTACTGTACGGAACTCCGTACAAGTGCTGAAGCGAAGCTTTGTTTGTGGGTCGGTGTAAAGGGCCTAGAAACAAAAAAGGACCATTTTATATTCACACTAAAATGAATTAACAACAATACTTAACAAAAATAAAAATGACAATGCCATAATCGTGAACATCGAATGGTTTGGGGGCATGTGTCTGGTGGCATTAAAAACAAACGGCCTCCTTTTTCACTTCAAAAAAATTCTGAAATCACTTTTGACTTCTTGGGGGAACGTTTCTTTTTCAAATTTAATCATACGTTCATTTGTATTTTAACAATGTTTAAATGACCTATTATTCAAGTTGCAAATAATGCATTCTAATGATGTGCCAAATATTTTTGACTGTTGCCGTTTTTGAGAAAAAGATATCAAATTTTAAAATTGTACTTCAGTAACCTACTTTAGTATGGCACACAAATCTCCATTTTACTATTCAAATTTTCCAAAATCACAAGGCCACATTGTCACTGTAATTAATCCAGATTATAACAAAACGAAATTCAAGCAGATGTTGTATTCTGTATATAGCTACTGGTGTCCACGCAACAACCCAAAAAAGGCAGGGGTCGTTCAATGAAAACTGTCATCTTTCTTTCCGCAAAGACTCTAAGTAGTTCTCAAGATTTGAGAAAAAATGTTTTTTATATAATCAAGCCAACAATGTCACTCCATTAATTTTGCAATATATTTCGAAGTTAATACTTCATCTTCAGGCTACAAGGTAAAAATACAAAAACAGTAAAACTGCTGAATACAATATTTCCCATCACATATCAACATCTCTCTACAGTATAAACAGCTATAGCGAAATGTAACACAGTGAATTCAAATCTTCAATGTTTTTGAATAAACTATGATAATTGAGAAACCTCCTTTGAGGGACCTTGTTGACAAGTTAAATTTTTATGACTAATTCGCGGCTTTTGTACTCATCCTTTGTATTCAATGTTGGTNTGCTGAATACAATATTTCCCATCGCATATCAACATCTCTCTACAGTATAAACAGCTATAGCGAAATGTAACACAGTGAATTCAAATCTTCAATGTTTTTGAATAAACTATGATAATTGAGAAACCTCCTTTGAGGGACCTTGTTGACAAGTTAAATTTTTATGACTAATTCGCGGCTTTTGTAATCATCCTTTGTATTCAATGTTGGTTTTATTTCCCGAATGAGCAATGCCTCTAATGTCATTAACTTGTATTCCGACTTAGTCGACTTTGCTATTATTTGTGCATGATTGATTGATAGCTTCGCAAAATTAATAAAATAACATTGTACAAAATTGCACAATGTTTTTACCAAACAAAAAAGTGTTTTAACAAAAAAAGGTTTATAAATGACTAATTTTTTAAAATCTTTTTTTTAATTCTTTAAAAAGTATAGCCCACAACGGGTGTTTGCACATTTCAGCTTGACACAGTCTTTCCATTTAGCCCACCTTTTTGTCCCTTATTTCAGTTTATTTTCAATTACTTTCTATAATGTCAAACTTAACAATTAACTACGAGCTTACATTGGTTTCCTTGATCAAATAAAGTAAAAATTCTTCAAAGGAAGTGGCTTCCACTAAGTACAAAGCAAAACTATTTGCGTGGGAATATTCAAATTGCTTGATGAGAAAGTTAATAAGACTAACAAGTACAGCAGGTAATAATGAAGAATTTTCGGATAAAAAGGTGTTTCATTCTTACCAAGTAGATACATATCATGGGCGAGTCACAAGAAAGACAAAAGATTCCAATTTAACTGAGAGGTAGAAATATAAAGGTGACACTAGAGTGGCTTAGTTCATGCGTGTCATTCAGTGAGCTACATTTGTCCTTTTTGCAGTTTACTTTGGTTTCCTTGGGGAAACTTCTTTTCCGTGTCAACGAAGAGAATTTGAGTAAACATAAATTTTCATGTGATCTATACTGGTTTTTATTTTAGATCATAGCATTAAGAGTTGTACTTACAGGAAGATTAAACGATTCCGGGAAAGTTTTATTCTAGTTTTTGGTAATCCGTGATTTGAAAGGTGATGTGGATTAGAAAAAATCAAAAATCTCAAATTCTCAAGATTTTAAAATTAGGACTTATATGGTGCAATTAGATTTCTTGTTTGAAGTGGCATTTTTCTGTTCCCCTCTGTCAACATTTTTAAAACGTTGCGGCTCAAGCAAACACTATTTTGTATCATGACCTCGTTTTCATTGTGAGAATTTTACGTCACAAACTTAATGAAAAAACAAACTTCATTTTTCCGCATTGTGCTGAATTTTGCCAGACTGAACAACAAATCCGTAAAAACAAGCGGAATATTTTTTTGAACATGGACAGCTGCGGCGGACCAAATGCACATTAACAAGTCAACACAAAAGAGGAACTTACTAAAAAAGTGGGAAAAGAACAGAATACAAATTTACCACAATCTCTAAAAAGTCTCTAAAATTGTAGATACCTGGTACGCTTGTACGAAATGCAATAGTATAGCTAAAATTATAGGATGTGCTTCTTGCAGAAAACGTGTGGTTCAGCAACCATTCTTGACTTCCTTGGCTTGTTTAAATCTGTTTTAACAGATCACTCTGTGGGTAGGTTTGGCTTCAGAAATAATATTCAAAACTCGAAGGCAGACAATAATAAATATTGCGAGGGAATGAAAGAACAAGTAATTTTTTAAAAGTATAACCTGTTTCAATTCTAGGTATTGATTATACTACTTTCTACAGCTTTTGAATATTGTTGTTGCCATCCTCTGATCCGAGTTTCCTTTGTTTTCACTGCAGCTGATTAAATTGATCAATCTAACGGGGCATATTTCATTTTAAATACGCTTTCATACCGCCTTGACATACCACATGGACATAAAATACCAAGTGGCATCTGGCACGGAATAACCAGCCCCTTGGCAGAATGGTCAAAATGCACCCCCTCTTTTATTGATGAAAACCAGAAAGAATTCATACCGCAATCAATAATTCATAATAATTCATTGCTCTGAGAAATATTGTAGAAAATACTGACAAAGATATGACGTCGCTTAATAATCTTATGTTCTCTACTGCCAAAGCAATAACCCTTCATACTATTAAAATCAAAACCAAAAAGAAGCCACGTGTGAACAAACCTCCAAAATGGAAAGTAAAAATTCAGAAAGAGATTGATTTTCTGTGGGCAAAAATATCAATATTAGATGTAATGTCAAAAGGTGGTAATGTTAAGATCAGGAAGAGTAGAAAGCTCAAAAAGAAATACAATATTAGTGATTTAAACTCTATTGTTATGGCAAAAGAAACAATTAAGCAAAAAATGCAATTAAAAGCACAAAGATTACGGTGATTGGATAAAAAAAAATATTTTACAGGCAAAACAAGGTTTTTAAGACGGATGTGAAGAAGTTTTACAGAGAGCTAGGAAAAGGCAAGATTGAAGTTGAAGAGCCACAGAAGATAGAAGTCATGGAAGAGTTCTGGAAGAGTATATGGGGTTATGAAAAGAATTTTAAATCTGAAGCGGAATGGATAGGTAGAGACGAAGAAAGATTGTCTGATGTTAGTGAACAAAAATGGGAACCAGTAACAATTTAAGAACTCCAGTCTGCCACTGGGAAGTCCCAAAAATGGAATTCCCCAGAACTCGACAAGATTCCCAATTTTTGGCTGAATTCCTTAACAGAGTTACATGATTCTCTCACAAGATCTTACTATGATCTGAGGCAAAATCCTGAAATTATTCCTGACTGGCTTCCTGAAGGGACAACTTATTTATTGCCAAAGAGTAAAGAAACTCAATACTCTAAAAACTACAGACAATTCACTTGCCTTACAACAACTTATAAAATTTTAACCTCAATAATATCCGAAAGAATATATAAGTTTCTTGAAAATAATTCAATCCTTCCAGAAGAACAGAAAGGATGTAAAAGGAATTCTTACAGATGTAAAGATCACCTGATGATAAATAGAATGTTGTTAGAAAACTGTAGGAATAAAAAGAGAAATATGAGCACTGCATGGATCGACTACAGAAAGGCGTTTGATAGTGTTCCCCACGACTGGATACTTAAAACTATAGACATGTACAAAGTTGCTCCACTTGTCACTAACTTTATTCGCAGTAGTATGTCTGAATAGAAAACACCGCTTTTTCCCAGTCACAAAAACAGCATGAGTGAATTTGACCTCATCAAAACCAAACGAGGTATCTTTCAGGGAGACTTCCTTTCCCCACTTCTTTTCTCTATCCCCCTTGTATCTCTTCCAAATGAACTTAATAACTCAGGTTCAGGTTATTCCATCTTCCACAGAGTTATAAATCACCTTTTTTACATGAATGACCTAAAACTATTTGGGGAAAATGACCAACAACTCCAAGGCTTACTTTTAACCATTGGTACATTTAGTATATATATCTGGATGGAGTTCAGACTTGGTATGTGTGCG
This sequence comes from Morbakka virulenta, assembly GCA_003991215.1. NCBI lineage: Eukaryota > Metazoa > Cnidaria > Cubozoa > Carybdeida > Carukiidae > Morbakka > Morbakka virulenta. The sequence goes on from RDPX01000472.1 coordinate 28,301, forward strand.
AAGGCAACATTCGTGAAAGGGAAACTGCGACAAAGCACTTCGATTAACCTTGATATTGAAACCACTATCAAGAAGCTAGTCCCGGAGTCAAGCTATAAATATTTGGGAGTGAATAAAGGAGAAGGAATAGAGCACGCCTCAATGAAAGAAAAAATCAGAAAAGAATATCATCGAAGAATAAGGCTGGTCCTTAAAACAGAGTTGAACTCAAAGAATCGAACAGAGGCTATCAATATCCTTGCCATACCAGTTGCACAGTATAGTTTTAACACTAAAAATTAAAATTTACCTGATCTACACCAAATTGATAGAAAAAACCCCCAAACTATTAACATCGACCAGGTCACTTCGCCCGAAAGCTGATGCTGATCGTCCGTACTTACGGACGATCAGCATCAGCAAGATAAGGGAAGGTTGTGTTCATTTGGAACTTTCTTATAGAACAACAACGGTAGCGATGAATCATTATTTTTCTCATTATTTCTCAAATTATTGGATGATGCAACTGGTTTTGCAACAGGAAAATAGTAAAAAGCTTCACTCAAAATTCAGAGAACCTTCCAAATTTGAAAAGGAATTAGAATTTGAACCAATAGTTGAAGATGAAGACCTCCGTGCAACAAAAGTAGCGTAAAAAAGCGAAAGAACATGTAAAAAAGAAAGGTCAAAGCCAGCTGACAAAAAGATACAGTCAGAAGGCTATGCATCGTCAATATGTAATCCGAAGCCAAAACGGTAATGTCGATCAACAACCAAACTATTAGTGGCTGAGGAGTGCAGAACTAAAGCAGAAATTGAAGGCTTTATCACAGCGCTGCAAGACCAAAGTCTTCACGCGAAACTACCAAGCGAACATCAAAATAGAGCAGACCTAAAATGCCGCTTCTGTGACAAATTTGTTGAAACAATAGACCAGCTAACGTCTTGAAGTCCTGTCTTAACCCCCAGTGAGTATGTCAAGAGACGCGATAGTCGAACAATATATACACTGGGGTATTCGCAAACACCATGATATTGACACCCACCAGAACTGGTACGAACACAATCCTCCACCAGTAACTGAAGCCCTAAATGTTACCATCCTATGGGAATTAGCAGTAAATACGGGGAAAACAATTCAAGCCAACCTCCCGGACATTATTGTGAAAGATCAAAGAGATAAGACCTCCCTTTTTATAGATGTCGTGTTCCATCAGACTAAAATGAAGCTGTCAAGGAGTTTGACAAGCTTAGTAAATATAGGGACCTCGTCTTGGTTCTAATAAACTTGCAAATATGAGGAGAGAAAAAAAATTAAAAGAATAACTGAAGGTGAAATTATGATTATATGAAACAAGGTAGCTTTTGATATTAATGTCCAAGGAAGGGAATTAGAAGGATGCGGATATATCTGTTGTAAATGTGAATATAAATAAATCAATACAAGAAAAATGTAGTAGCAGTTGTTGAATTAAAAACTGAATATGATCTAACTCCAGAAGCAGTAGATCAGCACAGAATATGAATCTTTGAGAAGTCTGAGTTAACTGAGATTAAAAAAAAATGAAAACTGAAATTTTGAATGAATTTGGAAAAGTTAAACATCTTCAAATTAAAGAAAGAGAACAAGGTTAGGGTTAACAATAAAACCAAAAAGTTATTACGGCATGGAAATGAAGCTATGAGACTAATACTTGAATTGAAAGAATGTAAACCTTACTGATTTGAATGAACTAAATTATGCTATTGCAAAAACTTCAACTTTCATGGTGACAAAAACAATAGTAAAGTAAAAGAACTAAAACAAAAATATAAAAGCTGCATGGCAAGAAAAGCTTGAAAGAACTAGAACAAAGAACTAGAAATCCTTGGCGGTGAACTGTTTCTTATTGTTGAAACTGAAAGGGGTAAATTTGTAAGGACTCGTAGTTCCCGTAAATTAAAAAGTAAGTATAAATTATTACTGTGTCTATACCTTCAGTTAAAATGAACCCGAAAGGACGAGCATAGATTCAATTTTTCCAGTCAAGAATATGACTGGGCTCAGAAGAAAGTACATTGTCAATAGTGAGATGCCAAAAAAGAAATTTTTAAACTGCAGAAAAACGTGTCATTGATATGAGCTTAAAAGCAGTTAGCTGCATTAATAAACAATGGAGAAGTGATTTCATTGTAACATGTACCATGATTTGCTTACAAGCCTTTCCTTGGTGAAGGCAAAAAACATTGTGGGTTTCAAAGTGGCTGTCAGTTGGTGCTCAAGGTTTTAAAGTGAAATGATCTGGTGTTATGTTAGAAATCAAAGATAGCACAAAAACTGTCCAATGATATCAAAAACAAGATAGTAAACTTTATCTTAAACTTTATCTTAAGGTCTGTGCTTTGCATTTCAGGTGTCACGTAGCACTCTTACGTCAAGCTAACAGCCCCCGCATAGACCATAAAACAGAAACAAAGAATATACTACTTTCTTTAGTTGCATGTCATCAGGGCATCGAGGATTAGAGCATTACAAGCTAGGTTAAGTTAAGGTGTTTTTTACATTAACTGTTAAGGGAGTTCTCTTATATGGTTCTTTAAAGTGGAAATCCACCACAGCTTTGACCAAAAAGCTAGACGGTGCTTTCACAAAGACGTTCAAAAAGGTAAAAGGTGTGTCATGGCAACAAAATATGACAAACATCAAGCTGTACGTCGCGCTCCAAATGAAATAATAGTAATTGCTGAGCAAAGAGCGAGGTTGAGTGAACGTTGTTGAGGATGTAAAGAGGAAGGTGTCCACATGCTACATCTTTGGTAACCTTTGCACGGAAAAATACCACTCGGCACACAATACCGTACATTAAATGACCAAATAAAACATAATGGGCGCATTTCCAAGAGAACATCTGTTGGCAACGATGAAAACAGGTAATATTGGAAAGATCAGATTGGAAAGATTGTGTCATGAAAATACAACCGAGATCAATCCGGTAAGGTCACGTAGAAAAGTTACAAGGTAAGTTACAAGATATTTCAGATTGGATTTAATTTTTTTCTTTGCTTTTCGAACAACATTTCGACATAGGTAAATTATAAATATATATTGCTATTTGGGTTCGAGAAAATGAGTGCCAATGAGTTATTTTACCCAAATGGTTTAACTCTCTTGGCTCCTAACTGGTGTACGGTAATGTGGATCTCTTGGAGTGGCTAAAAGCTTAAATTCACATATACATTCTTCTCTTTGCTTGATCCGTCATTGCATACGAATGCTTGAAAAAGGCACTAAATTCCCTAAAACTAAAGCTAAATGCAAACCAAAACTGTACTTGAGGGTAACGGTTGACTTCATGACCTTAGCGAAAAGATTCAAATTCAATCCCTAAGTGGTCTGCTTTTCTGCGTTTGGTTTGCAGGTCACACTCAAAAATAATAATGACGTGCCACTCAAATAGATATTCTTTACATTTCAAGAGCTCACTAAAACCCTTAATACTATTTAGCACTGAACAAGAAAATTATAGAGCTTCATACTAATGGACCACAATATCTGAATACCAAATTAAAATTTACCTCCATTCCAGAAATATCTGAATATTTTTTCGCGGGTTTGAACGACGGTGGGGCGTCAAGTGTTGCATCTGGGGAGAAAAAAGTGGGGTTAGCAAGAACAAAAATGAAAGAAAACAATGCATTCCTATTCAAAATTATTTTTAACCTGTAAACGCAAAAAATCAACAAAAAATTAAACACACCATGCGTTTTAATTACAAAGCTAAAAAGAGTTGACAAGAAAGATGATCTGATTCCTATTTATCCAACCAGTCCCATTCAGGGTAATATAATACTGTCTTGTAACATCAAGTACCTGATCCTTTACACGAAGATCCAATCACAGAGATGCTTTTCTCCTTGGCGACCATATAATAATTATTTTGATGTAATGCGACATGAAAGTCAAACCAAAAATAACATGTATCCTCTAACACTACCAATAACTAAACCCAGGATAACTGAAGAGAACTTTCTCTTCAGTGGTAAAGAATTATTTAAGACTTTATGGGATAAACAGAAGAAAACAGAACCCTTCTTACCCCCTTGAGTAAAGTTAAATCTATTTCAAAATTACTAATATCATTGCTTTAACATTCAGACAGCATATCAAGAAGACTTTGAATATTCCTCTAAAGATTTACAAGATTGTTACTTTTTCCTTTCTCAATGTATTCGTACAAAGAGAACAATCAACAGTTATCTCTCCTATTAAATGCGTCCCATAAACATGGAGAAATATAGTAAAAACTGAAAAGCTGTCACCTTACTAACCAAATGCAATAGAAAACTTTTTACGGGTGAAATTGAATCTCAACGATGAAAACTTGAGGAGATCTACCAACATTAGTTTCCATAAAATATAGCATTTTCAATCTAACGTATAAAATCCAATTTCTGACTAACATACAATGGACTATTTATACGTCATCGAGTATTCACTCAAAAATTCACTGCCAAAGTTTGCTGACGTAAAAACAAACAAGACTGAAAAACCTTCACTCTATAAGCGCGAACCTAGTATTTTATTTTTGTAATTTTTATTACAGAGCAAAGAAGTGTCAATAAAAACAAGGAAAATACAAAGTTGTAGAAGCGCGGCAATGCTTGCTCGCGCTTAAAAACTCTGAACTTCACTTAATACATGAATAGGTGCCCATTTGGTCAACATTCAACTCAGTTTCAGAATTGTCCAATTTATTGTTCTATTACACAATGAAGCACGCGTACACGTGTACACGCGCACGCATTAAAGACGAGTCTATTATTATGTAAATTATCTATAACAAAAAGAGAAATCGTTCAAGAACAAGAACAAGGAAAATACAAAGATGTAGAAGCGCGGCAATACTTGCTGGCACTTAAAAACTCTGAACTTCACTTAATACATAGATGGGTACCCATTAGGTCTGCATTCAACTCAGTTTCAGAATTGACCAACTTATTGTTCTATTACACAATGGAGCATGGATACAATGCACGCATTAAAGACTAGTCTATTATTATGTCAATTATCTATAATGTAAGGATATATCATCCAAGAACAAGAACAAGGAAAATACAAAGATGTAGAAGCGCGGCAATACTTGCTGGCACTTAAAAAAATCGACTTCAGTGAAGTTTCACTCCTTAGTCAGCATTCATGTTTCGGTCTTTGGACAACCCCAATAAACGTGCAGACTGAAAGCATTTAATGAAAGAATATGAAAAGGATGAAACCAGTTGATAGAATCAATTCATAATTAATTATACGAGAAATGGCCACGAGATCAACTCCAGATTAAGTTGTACAGTACAGTTATTTGACCAGCATTGTAACAAGAAGTAATGACCATGAAAAGATCAGAATTTTTGGAATTTCAAGCTTTTCCAGTTCCTCTACTTGACCAGAATGCATATATTTTTTTGGTCAGAATTACCCAAAACATAAAGAAATAAGATCGACATTTGATCCACAAGTAATTTAGGTTCCTGGTGGTCACAAAACTTAGGGAACGGTATTTCAAGAAAGTGCAGTATGTAACAATGCATTTTCCTTAAAAATTCTATCACAGGTATTTCAGTCATTTGACTGATTGATATATTGTAGGTACGTTACAGGAGGCCTTTACTGATATATGCCAAATACTATTTCAGCTTCCTATGATTACAAATTTGTAACCAACTTAGACTTAAGATAGAGCAGAACGCCTAAGCTTTGCTCATTCGTGACCTGTTCCATTTGCTGCTTTTATCCGACCACAAAAGACCAAGTCCTGCAGGTATATAACAATTGATAAATTTTGTGTTTTGTCCAAAATTTGCTTGTTTTGAAAAAAAAATTAAGCAGTCAAGAAGCCGAAAAGTTGATTCACTTCCACTATATTTACCAAGAACAACAAAAAAAATCCCCCAAAAGCTTCAAATAAAGAATGAAATTATAAGAAAACAAAAAAAAACTCTAAATGACAACAAATTTAGGGAGACATTTTTAAAAATTTGAAATTTATCATCAGTATAGGTTGATACATTATACAATTATATATCACTATTCTAAATCACAGTACACTTTTTGGAAATTCAAAATATTTTTAGTTCTTAACTCTTCACTCGTTACAATATTTAAACTTTGGGACAGGCCCAATTATTAAACACAGGCCCAATACTGTTGAATATTGCCTTCTTATGCTTTTAAATGCAATAAAGTAATTCAGTGCAGTAGTGGGCAAGTGGCCGAGTCAACACATTACCATCAAAGACGTTCGCAGTTCGAACCCCGGACAAGTTCATGACAGTACCGCGACCAGTTTGTCCTGATTTCTCTTTTAATCCTGCTTCTGGTTTTCTTCTTGATAATCTTCAGTAGCAGGTTGGTCATCAGAGTGAAAGTTCGCATTCAGTTCCTCCAGCCGTGTCTGGTATCGGAAAGAGTAGTGAGTTGTTTTAAGTCTTCAGAGATCTCTCTGCTATCGTATATAGCATTTGTGATGTCGGTGAGTTTCTTCAGTATGAAGTCTTCCAAGCTTGTTAACATTTCTGATGTAATCGTATCAGATCCTACTGCTTTCCCTCTCTTTAGCCTTAACAGTGTAGCACTGACGGATTTCAGGGCCATCCATTTCCTACTTGATAACAGGTTTTCCTACTCTGTTGCCTGCGAAGGGTTCCTCAAAGTACACACACACCACTTTTCCAGGATTTTGTTTTTCTACACGATACAGTGTCGTCTTTGGCTGCCATGTATCCAGTACGTCTTGTCATCTACTTCCACCTTTCTAATTTTTCCATGGATACGTGCCGGTTGCTGTTTGCGTCTTTTTAAATCTTTGCATTTTCCATTTAACCAGATCTCTTTGGCTCTTCATTCTTTCATTACGTAATATTGAGTGCATTTTTATCTTCTGTAACAAAGCGATTTCATAGGAGTTTGCGAAAAGTTTTCAAACAGTTCAGAAGTGTCTTTATCCAGGCATTTTGGTACAAAATAAGATATGAGATGTTGGACAAAGCATTCCATTGATGACAATTTAATTCCATTAAGGGCACCTTAATTCCATTGAGGACACCTTAATTCCATTGAGGACACCTTAATTCCATTAAGGACACCTTAATTCCATTAAGGACACCTTAATTCCATTGAGGACATCTTAATTCCATTGAGGACACCTAAATTCCATTGAGGACACCTTAATTCTGTTGATTGTAATATTTAACTTTAATCCGGTTTTGAGAAACTTGTCCACCTGAATTTCTTTTTGTATATTTGGCAAATGCTATCTTCTAATAATTATGAAATTAGACTTGTTTTCCATTATCAACTGATGTCATTCAAAAAATAAACACTGCATCTAAGGTCGACTATGTTCGATAGTAAATAGATTAGGCTCAGTTGTTTGCTCCTCTAGTGTGGCCTTAAACCATCATTTTCCAGTGTTTACCTTCCCCTTGATGGTGGTATTTTTTTACAAGAACACAACTTAATGGATGAACAATTTGTTCATCCATTAACGTTGTGGCAGCCATCAATTCAGGAATTCTTGTCAAGTGGTGGAATATAAATACGGGAAATTTTTGTATTCAAATAAAAATGATTAAACTAAGCTCAACAGCTGTGTTTACCAGAGCAGATGGTAGCAGTTATGCCATCTCCAAGTGACATTAAACACTTCAAATAAAAATAAATGTCAACACTAACGCAAACAGACTTACAGTTCGGGTCATCAGGTTTCCAAGGTAGTGATCGTTCAGCGGATAAAATCTGTTTGAGATTTTTCCATATTCTTTTCTTGCCACCTCTTACTCCTGAATGCTACAAATACACAAACAAAAAATAAAATATACCTTTCTTATGTGATTGCAATAACAAAGGTTACAACACTTTTAATATAACAAATAATCTTCCAACTGCTACAAGAAATGTGGTACGCAAAGAATCAAATCTATAAAAGTATTGTCTGCAGCGTTGATGAGAGTCAAAACGCCATTGAAAAATTAACAAATTAAAAAAAAATAGACAGATTTTGGAAGAAAAAACAAATTTTGGAAGAGGTACACACTTTGGGTAAACGGACTGATTTTGGAAGAATCAACTGATTTTAGAAAAATAACGAGATGAACATCTGATAACGTACAAGATGGGAGCCAATAAACACAGATTGACTACCTCATGATAAGAAGGCAATAATTGGGGCACGTTGTGTGCTGCAACATTATACCAGGTTAGCCAGTCACCCCACACCGTCGATTATTGTGCATGAAAATGAATTTCTCAAATAACCTTTCTATGAAAACGGGCAACATCCAAGTATGTGTAATGATACGAAAACTCAAAAACCAATAAACCTTCAGAAATACCAACAAAATGAGCGTGAGAAATGTAATAAGAATGACATCCTACCAACTGATGTAAAGAAAAGATCCAATAAGCAGTTACCGAGGCAACAGAAGTGCCAAACAAGAACTGAAAATGAGGTAAGAGAGACAAGAAGGAAACAGAGTGAAGGGATGGAGAGGTTCGGGCCGCCTACAAGAAAAGAAAGTAAAATTTATGACAAGGAGAAGAATTAAAGATCAGAGAGAAAGAATGAAGTACAATGGGACTAAAAATGACGTCAACAGTGATCAGATGAACATTGAATACGACATGAAAGAAATGGTAAAGTCATCTTGAAACATCAGAAGGTGAGCAAGCTATCTATAGAATTGTGAGGCGGATATCAGAACCAGCAACTACATTGAAGGGATTACAGCAAAAAAAAGATAGTGTTGGTAACATCTTGAAAAAGGGTGAAAAGATCAAAAAACGACGAGGAAATGTTTCTAACAGTTGCTTATTAATAAAACTGAAAGAGATCAATCAGAAGGAACTGAATCAAGTGAAGGGCCAACTGAAAATATTACGAAGGAAGAAGTAAAGGAAGCCATTCAAAAAAATGAAAAACGGAAAAACCACTGGATGGCCAGTATTGTCAATCAACCTGATGAAGTTGTTAAATACCATCTGGAAAGAAGAGTCAATATCATCAGTTTGGGGAATGAGTAAGTTTCCACATTTAAGCAGTGTTACATCAGCGGTATCAAACTGCTTGAATATACACTAAAGATCATGGAAAGGAATCTAGACCATTGATTACGAAAACAGATTGAGATGGATGTCATAAGGTTCTCAGGTGAAAGGAGCACAATGGGTGTAGTTTTTGGAGAAAGGCAGCTGCAAGAAAACACCTTGAAAGAATGCGAGAACCCTTTTACGCTTTCACTGCTTTGCAAAAGGTATGTGAACGTATCGCAAGAGAAGAGGTGTGGTGGTGCCATAGAAAAAGGGGAATGCCAGTGCGATTGGTCAGGCTGTTCAGGGAAACAAATGCCAACTCTCGGGCAGCTACAAGAACCTTTTTAAGACTGACTGAAGTCTTTAACATCCAGATGTGTCTACACCAGGCCAAGCCCTGAGTCCATTTATTTTCATTGTCGTGATGGGCACTGTAAGTAAGATATTCATAGGTGAACTTGAATGAGAGTTGCTGTTTGCAACTATTTGATCTCCAGCGTTTAAAGTAGGCACAGAAAAAACCGAAATGTTGGTCAACAACTGAAAAAGAAAGATGGTAAAAATTGTAGAGAACTATAACATCAAATTGAAAGAAGTTCATATTTAAATAACTTGTAACAATACTTAATAAGAACCGTGGATCAGAATATGCAGCCTAAGCAAATAAATCCTCAGCAAGGTGAGATGTGAGACAAGAAAATGCCAAGAAAGCTCAAAGTCAAAACGTATAAGACCATTGTGAGGCCTGTTCTGATAAATGGCTTTGTTTTACGGACCATCTGAGGCAAAGAAGGAAAGCTATTTAAGACGATGGAAATGAGAATATTGTGACGAGTTTAAGGAGTGACAAAAAGAGACGGAAATAGAAATAACGATTTGGGAGAAAAAATAGGTGTGAAGATTATATCAGTCACGATACGAAAGAGGCTGGTGGTATGGGTATGTTAAAAGAATGAATGATAGAAGATGGGTGAGGAGAGCAATGGAAGTGGAGGTGGATGAAAGATGGGAAGAAAGAAGACCAACTCTGAGTTAGATAGACAATGTAAAGCAGGATATGGAAGAAAATGACCTATAGGAAGAGGGCACTTACAATTTTGCTTTTGTGGTAGAGAAAAATACTGGTGATTTAAATGCTGTTGCTGGTGCTGCTGATGATGATGGTGATGATGATGATCGTGATGATGATGATGATGATGATGACGATGATGATGAAGATGATGATGATGATGATAGATGATGATGATGATGATGGTGATGATGATGATGATGATGATGATGATGATGATGATGATGATGATGATGAAGAACAAGAAGATAAAGAAGATAACGATGATGAGAAAGAAATTGGTACGATAAACAGATTTTGGAAGAATAATCAGATTCTGGAAGAACAGTCAGATTGGGGATGGAAAGAAAGTTACTTTCTAGAGCACATAGTTTTCTTACAGTAACTCTATTGAGTCTGTCATATTTTGTCTAGCTATTGACTAGTAATTACGAATTGTAACTAATGAATGGAAGGCTTTCTATTTTGGAGATTTCCTTTGTGGTGTGCAGTGATCAAGGAAAAGTTCTTAACTTTTCCTTGTTCAAGAGCATGACATGATACAATATGGCTTTTGGTCCAGTTTTGTAGTTTATCAGTTGGTGTATATCAATTTTGTTCTAATAAAGTTAGAACTAACTCCTGATTAAAGGCTTCCTTAAAGCAAAAATAGCTAAGATCTATGTTTCTTCTGTTTTCTGTCTTTAGTTAATAGCACCAATTGAAAAGACAGATTATTTAAGATCATTTAAGTTAGCAAGAAAAGGCTTTGAAGCAATTTCATGCATTGCTTAATGGCAGAACTCAGCTGCTTTATGAAATGAAGAAAAAAACAGTTATTTCTATTGTAAAATTGGATTCCTTTCTTCAAATGTGCAAAGATATTGATTGTAATAAACACTAAGACAGTTCATACCAGGCTTTGTTTATCTCTAAATAGGAAATTAGTCTCAGGTTTTAAAACAAATTTTACTGGTGAGCTCCTTTCAAATGTAGCCTGAAACTTTATTTCTGATAAAATGACTAAAACTGTAAAAAAAAACCAGAAAACATTTTTATTGCATATGCTGGGTGTGTGACTGAAAATTGACCATTTCCTTACATTAGATTCAAAAATTGGCCTTCAAAATGCCTCTACTTGTATATTATGTCTCTGTAGTTTCATTCCTCTTGTGGTATGGAAGCAAAAAAATCAGAAATGAACAATATAGCAGAGACAATTTGGTAAATTACTATTGTAACAAAAACAGTGAATTATGGCAATGTGTTATGTACAAAAACAGCAGTAGTGAATAGAATTATGATGATGGAAAGTCACCATTATACAAACATCTCTTTTAAAAATATCATTGCTGTAAATGCAAAAGGAATGAATGGATATCTACAAAAGTCAAGCATTGTACATGGTTGTATCCACATTGTTAAAAAGATGAAATTAATGAACAATACAACTCACATAGAATTATAATTATCAGAAATTGCAACTANGTTCATACCAGGCTTGTTTTATCTCTAAATAGGAAATTTGTCTCAGGTTTTGAAACAAATTTTGATAGTGAGCTCCTTTCAAATGTACCCTGAAACTTTATTTCTGATAAAATGACTAAAAACGTAAAAAAACGAAAAACATTTTTATTGCATATGCTAGGTGTGTGACTGAAAATTGACCATTTCCTTACATTAGATTCAAAAATTGGCCTTCAAAATGCCTCTACTTGTATAGTATGTCTGCTGAAAAACCTTTGTAGTTTCATTCCTCTTGTGGCATGGAAGCAAAATAATCAGTAATGAACAATATAGCAAAGATAATTTGGCAAATTAGTATTGTAACAAAAACAGTGAATTATGGCAATGTGTTATGCACAAAAAGAGCAGTAGTGAATAGAATGATGATGATGGAAAGTCACCATTATACAAACATCTCTTTTAAAAATATCATTGCTGTAAATGCAAAAGGAATGAATGGATATCTACAAAAGTCAAGCATTGTACATGGTTGTATCCACATTGTTAAAAAGATGAAATTAATGAACAATACAACTCACATAGAATTATAATTATCAGAAATTGCAACTACAGTGGATCAAAATAAAAAAATGTTGATGGCTATCCCAAAATCTCTAACCAGCAATGATAAAAAATTTGAAGAATGTATGAGAACCAACTTCTTATATTGACATAAATGGTAAATCAACAAGAGCTAGAGGAATTATTACTCCGTCAGTAAAGAAATAGTTTTTCCTGTATAAGAATTTCTAATAAATGGTATAAAGTTTTTAAGTACAAAAACTATAAGAAAATAAAACAAGACCTCCTAAAAATTAAATAACATAAATGATATTCCAATAAACATAGTTTTGTACATAGAAAATGAGACTTTTCATGAAGGTTATTTAGGATCACAACAAGTGAGTAGCATGGCAGTATGTAAGAACAGTAGCTTCTTTAAGTATGATAGAAGTAAGAAATAAATTGACAATAAAACATATTTCATAGAATAATCAAAGCAAAAATGTCTATGATCTATGAAGTATTATGTAAGGCACAAAATAAAATGAAAAATACAGCAAGGAGGGTAAGAAGAGAATCTAAAATGAAGATTAGTGGACAGGTGAAAAGCAATCTAAATATGTTTTGAAAAGTAATTAAATCAGTGAACTAAGCTTATGAAAATCCATAAAACCCAAAATTATATCTTGAGAATTATGGTTTGTGGTTGACTACAAATGATTAAAAAAGAACATATGTACTTATGATTTCATTTTAAAAAATGGGCTCATATAAAATTGAGTCAAATGGTGAGACAGCACTCAAAATGTGAGATATTACCTATTATCATGAATATATTACCTATTTCAAATAGAAAAGAAGGCAATGACCCCCTATTAAAATTAATTATTTGTAAATCAAGTGGTCCTGATGTTTTGCACCCATGACTGGTCAGAGAATTAACAGAACATTTAGTATTTCCAACAGAGATCATATTTAGATCACCTCTGTGAACCTGTATGGTCCCAGGCAAATGCAAGGCTAGAATTTCTGCCATCTTCAGAAAATGAATTAAGTTTGATTCAAACAACAGATTTTTTAATCTGTGTTACTAAATGCCAGGTGAAAATAGTAAATAATGTGGAAGAAAACTGTGAAATGTTTGGGGAAAAAATCTGTTTGCTTCAAAAATGGTAAACAAGTTTGGCTCCAATGCTTGAAACTATTGTACAAAGCACTATGTGGATACATGTTAATATATATATATATATATATATATATATATATATATATAAGCACGGCCCCGAAGACCATGCTTGGTCTCATTCAAGCATGAAATACCAGTTTGAGGACTGGCGGGGTATAGTCTTTCTCTCACAGGCAGGTGAAGCACTCTTCAGCCTTGGATGGCAATCACCTAGAGATGGTGTCTCAATAAAAACACTGGTCCCCATTACCTTAATGGGTTGGTGTCAGGAAGGGCATCCGGCCTATAAAAACACTGCCTCATCATACCATGAAATGACGTCCAAAGATATCCGGTATAACTGC
>RDPX01000472.1:74037-84892 GCA_003991215.1 Morbakka virulenta
CGATTATTACCGGAGATACATATCGCCCTGATCTGTTAGTAATTGATAAAGGAAAGATTTATATTCTAGAACTTACAATCGGCTTTGAAACAAATATTGAAGTGAATTCGAAACGTAAATCAGAAAAATATGAATTTCTGCTAAGATTTCTAGGCAAAAATTATCAAAAAGTTATTTTTGTCAATTTAAGCATTGGCGCGATAGGAGCAATCGGAAAGAGTACACATTCGGTAGCGAAGATGTTAGCGGAAATAAGTTACGATAAAAGCGAAATCTCATATATCATAAAGAAGATCATATGTGTGGTAATTCGAACCACATATTACATATTCTGTCAACGTAGTAAGACATGGGATCAGCCTCCCCTCCTTTATTGGTGACTACGTTACTCTGTGCGTCCCTGATACCATGCCTTGATAGTGAGTGGTATTTCTTAGGGTAATGATGTAATGTATACACGGCATACAATTGTATTAAGTGATAACATGGAAAAATATACGCTTGAAGTTTAAAAAAATTATTATTATTATTATTATTATTATTATTATTATTATTATTATTGAAGTATTCCTTTACGTATACGTTTTAATACAATTATCTACCGGGTCACCCCAGTGACCTGGGGCAGATAAAGGTCCTATGAGATGTGACACGAACATTAAACGGACGATTGACATATTACAAGGAGTATAAAATAATTATGACAAGTAAGTAAAAGCATCATTGGCAGGGTTATGGGATTTCCACTTCTGTGATTTCGCTAGGGCCAGGCGCAATTCCTCGATCATAATAGGTTCCCACTGTTGTTCTTTGACCTCACTCATCCTTTCCTCCTCTCTGCCTATCCAAGTAGCTTCCTGATTGTAGTTTTTTTTCTAAGTCCAGATGCCATTGCAAGACTCGTCCACGTCCTTGTTCTCAGTTGGCTCCTTCACCCCAATCTTTCCAATTTCCCTTTAGAACTTTTTAACAAACGTTTTTAAAATCTTGTTCTGTCTGTAGAACTTATTTCGTTTATCAAATCTTCTCAATCGCTGCACTCTCGCTTGTATTTTTTGTTTTAAGACTTCTTTGGATGTATCTGGAGAGACTTTATTAATAACATTGTATTTCCTTTTAAATTTCCTGCTTTTCCTAGTTTTCACGTCTATTCCTTTCGTTAATTCATTAAGAATTGAGATCTTTGCGCGTAAAGATTCTATTTCCTTCATTATTTTTGTTTTCCATTTGGGTTCCTTATAAACTTGTTTCGGTTAATTCTTTTTTATTTTCGTCCCTAGCTTTTGGGTGGCAGCTTTTGATGTTGAATGTATTAGATTGTTGGTGGAAGTTAAATGTTTCTGGGTTTCATTATCTGCTTCGCTTAGAGCAACATTATAAAGATTAATAGTAAAGTTTGTTTTTGAACAGAATGTTAGCTTAGGCAGTGTGTCCCTATTTTCCATCTCAGTCTCTTCAGTCATAGGAAGTTCAAGTATTATGTCTTCATGGGTAGCCTGTATCTTTTCTCTATTTTTTTCAAAGAAATCGTCAACAACCACAGCAATGTGTACATTTCTAACCATTTCTTCAATAGCTCCTTCTCTCACTTCACTTATTCTATTGTCAATCAGTGCAGGTGTCACATTTAGTGGTTTAACTATAGATTCTCGATTTTCGTGTACAATATCAACCTCAGATTCTACAGTAGTTTCATTTGGAATTTCATCATGCATTACATCAATTTGCGCATCATTGAACCGCTTTTTTCTAAAAGTATCTCGACGTACATTTGAAAGTTTATTAGCATCGACATTTTTTATGATTTCCTTTCCTACTATTTTTCTCCATACAGAGTAGGTTTGTTCAGTCATGCTTCTCATAGGGTTCTTTTGAGCGATATAAAATGCTCTTAGAACATTGTTATAATCCTCTGTAGACCATCTAACTCTAGTTTCTTTGGATTTTGTGGGCATCACTGTAGGTTCAGGGTTAGGGATATCCTGGTTCTGGTTACCTTGCAGGTTATTCGCAGAGGAGGAATTAGACCGAGTTCTATACTTTTCCACTTCAGGCTGGTCTCTCCCTGAGGGACGCGTCCCTTGTTGACCGGCGCGACGGACGAGGTGGTATAATTTTTCAAAATATATCTCAATGCATTTTTGCCTTACTGCCAAGGGGCTGGGTATTCCGCGCCAGTCGACACCTGGTATTTCAGGCCCACGTGGATGTATTATTATTATTATTGTTATTATATACGTTTTTCTTATGAATGCTATTTATTTGCAATTACTTACCGGGTCACAACCAGTGACCTGAGGCAAGCAAAGGTTTCTACGAGCAACTTAATTGTTAAATAAATGTGGAGCATAAAAAAGGTATAGTACAAAAATATATAAAAGTTTGTATAAAAATTTAGTAAAACAGGATAAATATTGTATCAAAAAGTATAAAAAATAGATTCTTGTAAAAAGTTAGTTATTCATTTCATTTCATTTCATTTCCTAGTATATTTGCGGTGCTGGTAAGGACAATCGTTTGTATCTCCTGTAAGTTATGGTTGCCCGGAATTTTCGCAAGACGTATATCTGTTCCCTTTTTAATCATTCCTAAAGCTCCTATTATTACTGGAACCGTAGTTGTTTTAATATTCCACATTTTAACAATCTCAATCTCAAGATCCTTATACTTACTCAACTTATGAAACTCTTCGACGGAGATATTTTAATCACTCGGAACTCTCATATCGATCAGCGTACATGTTTTCGCAAGGTGGTCTTTAACAATGATATCTGGGCGGTTAGCTTGAATGGTTCTATCAGTATTTACCGGAAACTCCCATAAGATGGTAGCATTTGGACGATTAACTACTGGCAGAGGGTGGTGTTCATACCAGTTGGTGACGGTTTCTATGTGATAATGCTGACATATTCCCCAGTGCAAATACTGTCCAATCCTATCATGGCGTTTCACATATTCACTCGGTATCAAAACAGGGCATCCCGATACTAAGTGGTCGATGGTTTCAACAAACTGATCGCAAAATCTGAACTTAGGATCAGCTCCGTTTCTTAAGATATCAGCTTGATAGTTCCGCGTAAAGAGAGATTGATCTTGTGCTGCAACGATGAAACCTTCCGTCTCTGCCTTCAGTCCCGAACTCCTCAGCCACTGATGGGTTGTAACTTGATCTGCATCAGCGTTTTGGTTTTAGAGAACGCACTGTCCATGTAGAGCTTTCTGGCTCCATCGTTGGGAAAGTTGGTCCTTTCCATTTTTCTTGGCAGCTTGTTTTGCCTTTTTTGCAACTTTGGTGGCAGGTAATTGTTCTGCTTCTACCATAGGATCTACATTTATCTCTCCCTCAAAAATATCAGATTCCTTGATAACAGAATGCAGTTTCTTAGTAATTTCATGTCGATGGACCAGGGACAACATCCAGTCATTTGTACATTCAAGATACTGTTTCATACCAATTATAATTGTTTTTAACGACAGTTCTAGTTGTATGAGCCCCCTTCCCCCATATCTTCTAGGCAAGTTGAGACGATCAAGGTCAGCTTTAGGGAGGAGCATTCGATTGGATGTTAGTAATTTTCTAGTCTTCCTGTCCATTCTTTGGAGATCTGGAAGATTCCAGTTGATTATACTGAAACTATATTGTACAACAGGGATCGCGAGAGTGTTGATCGCTTCAATGCGGTTTTTCTAGTTTAATGCTGTCTTCAACACTAATCTGATGCGACGATAATACTCATAGTTGTGTGGCTAATACCATCACCTTCCTCAACACCTAGATACTTATAGGTGTCTTCTTCATCCAGTTCCTTAATAATAGTATCTACATCGACATTATTGGACGAGGTCTCTCTAAGCCAGCCTTTAACAAATGTAGCTTTCGCACATTTATAAAAGCCGAAGTCTATGCTTATATCATTACTGAATGCCTTCACCGTGGTTAAAAACCCTTCAAGTTCTTGATAATTTTCCGCGAACAGCTTCAAATCGTCCATGTAAAACAGATGGTTTTTCACTTTATCAAAGATCTTATATCCTGAGCCGGTGTTGTTAAGCTCGTTTGAAAAATGAATCAGTGACATACAAAAGAGAAGTAGAGATAGAGAGTCTCCTTGAAAAATACCACGCTTGATACGAATAAAATTAAACTCTACCACTCCATTGTCGTGTGAAAGAAGAAGAAGTGTTTTCCATTTCCACATACTGTGTCTGAGAAAGTTAGAGATATAAGGATAAATTTTTAAAAATTTTATTATTATTATTATTATTACTATTATTATTATGTTTTCTTTTGATTTGCAAGATCAAACACCGGGTCATTACCAGTGACCTAGGGTGAGTGCAATTTAAGTTATGTAGCTTTTGAATAAGAATAAATTATAAAAAAGTTTATATAAAAATTCTTTTAAAAACAAAAAATATGCATACACAATTTTTTGTATAAATATTTCTAGATCTTGACATTTGGATAGCTTTTCAAACACTCCAGAGGAAATGTTTTTATCTGAAGGAACACTCATATCAATGAGCAGGAAGGTGTTGTTCTTCCTGTCCTTGACAATTATGTCTGGACGATTAGCCTGTATTGTCCGATCAGTATGCACAGAAAAGTCCCACCGAATTGTGAAGTCTTTCCCTTCTGTAACTGGCTCGGGATGGTGTTCGTACCAGTTTGGTTTCTACAGAAAAATGCTTGCAGAGCTCCTGATGCAGGTATTGCCCAACTCCATCATGCCGGTTTTTGTACTCAGTAGGTGTAAGAACAGAGCAGCTGGAAACAAGGTGGTCTATTGTCTCGATCTTTTCCTCCCAGAACCGGCAATTAGGGTCAGCTCCGTTGTGTAAAACATTAGCCTCATAGTTGCGTGTGAAGAGGCTTTGGTCTTGGGAAACCAGAATAAAACCCTCTCTTTCCCCTTTCAGTCCGGAGCTACGTAACCACTGATGGGTTGCCTTTTCATCTACATCAGCATTCTTGCAACGAGCTACAAACTGTCCGTGGAGAGGTTTCTTACATCATTGATTTTCAATATGCTTCATACCAGAATGTTTAGCCTTTTTCTTCGGGTTTTTTTTCGATTGCCGTTGGTGATAAAGTCTTATCTGTATCTAGATCGACCTGCAGTTCACGTGAAAACTTATTTGCTTCTTTGACAACAGAGTGTAATTTTTTGGTATTTTCGTGTATGTTAACCAATTGTAACATCCAATCCACTGCGCTATCTAGATATTGTAAAAGACCAATCGTAGAGGTTTTATAGAAAAGTTCTCATTGTATCGTACCTCTTCCGCCTTTCTCTCTACTTACGTACAAACGCTCTACATCAGATTTAGGATGGTGCATTTTATTACACGTAAATTGTTTTTGAATTTTAGTATCTAGCCTTCTGAACTCATAAAGATTGCAATTTATCACGTTGAAGCTAGAAGTTACAACTGGTATAGCTAAAGAGTTGATTGCAGTTATTTTATTTTTAGAATTAAGTTCTGTCTTTAAAATCGATCTCACCCTCCTTATACATTCTTTTCTGATTTTCTCCTTCATTTTGGCATGCTGTATGCCATCCCCTTCGTTAACACCAAGATACTTGTACGTCTCTTCCTGATCTAGTCCTNTACTGAAACTATATTGTACAACAGGGATCGCGAGAGTGTTGATCGCTTCAATGCGGTTTTTCTAGTTTAATGCTGTCTTCAACACTAATCTGATGCGACGATAATACTCATAGTTGTGTGGCTAATACCATCACCTTCCTCAACACCTAGATACTTATAGGTGTCTTCTTCATCCAGTTCCTTAATAATAGTATCTACATCGACATTATTGGACGAGGTCTCTCTAAGCCAGCCTTTAACAAATGTAGCTTTCGCACATTTATAAAAGCCGAAGTCTATGCTTATATCATTACTGAATGCCTTCACCGTGGTTAAAAACCCTTCAAGTTCTTGATAATTTTCCGCGAACAGCTTCAAATCGTCCATGTAAAACAGATGGTTTTTCACTTTATCAAAGATCTTATATCCTGAGCCGGTGTTGTTAAGCTCGTTTGAAAAATGAATCAGTGACATACAAAAGAGAAGTAGAGATAGAGAGTCTCCTTGAAAAATACCACGCTTGATACGAATAAAATTAAACTCTACCACTCCATTGTCGTGTGAAAGAAGAAGAAGTGTTTTCCATTTCCACATACTGTGTCTGAGAAAGTTAGAGATATAAGGATAAATTTTTAAAAATTTTATTATTATTATTATTATTACTATTATTATTATGTTTTCTTTTGATTTGCAAGATCAAACACCGGGTCATTACCAGTGACCTAGGGTGAGTGCAATTTAAGTTATGTAGCTTTTGAATAAGAATAAATTATAAAAAAGTTTATATAAAAATTCTTTTAAAAACAAAAAATATGCATACACAATTTTTTGTATAAATATTTCTAGATCTTGACATTTGGATAGCTTTTCAAACACTCCAGAGGAAATGTTTTTATCTGAAGGAACACTCATATCAATGAGCAGGAAGGTGTTGTTCTTCCTGTCCTTGACAATTATGTCTGGACGATTAGCCTGTATTGTCCGATCAGTATGCACAGAAAAGTCCCACCGAATTGTGAAGTCTTTCCCTTCTGTAACTGGCTCGGGATGGTGTTCGTACCAGTTTGGTTTCTACAGAAAAATGCTTGCAGAGCTCCTGATGCAGGTATTGCCCAACTCCATCATGCCGGTTTTTGTACTCAGTAGGTGTAAGAACAGAGCAGCTGGAAACAAGGTGGTCTATTGTCTCGATCTTTTCCTCCCAGAACCGGCAATTAGGGTCAGCTCCGTTGTGTAAAACATTAGCCTCATAGTTACGTGTGAAGAGGCTTTGGTCTTGGGAAACCAGAATAAAACCCTCTCTTTCCCCTTTCAGTCCGGAGCTACGTAACCACTGATGGGTTGCCTTTTCATCTACATCAGCATTCTTGCAACGAGCTACAAACTGTCCGTGGAGAGGTTTCTTACATCATTGATTTTCAATATGCTTCATACCAGAATGTTTAGCCTTTTTCTTCGGGTTTTTTTTCGATTGCCGTTGGTGATAAAGTCTTATCTGTATCTAGATCGACCTGCAGTTCACGTGAAAACTTATTTGCTTCTTTGACAACAGAGTGTAATTTTTTGGTATTTTCGTGTATGTTAACCAATTGTAACATCCAATCCACTGCGCTATCTAGATATTGTAAAAGACCAATCGTAGAGGTTTTATAGAAAAGTTCTCATTGTATCGTACCTCTTCCGCCTTTCTCTCTACTTACGTACAAACGCTCTACATCAGATTTAGGATGGTGCATTTTATTACACGTAAATTGTTTTTGAATTTTAGTATCTAGCCTTCTGAACTCATAAAGATTGCAATTTATCACGTTGAAGCTAGAAGTTACAACTGGTATAGCTAAAGAGTTGATTGCAGTTATTTTATTTTTAGAATTAAGTTCTGTCTTTAAAATCGATCTCACCCTCCTTATACATTCTTTTCTGATTTTCTCTTTCATTTTGGCATGCTGTATGCCATCCCCTTCGTTAACACCAAGATACTTGTACGTCTCTTCCTGATCTAGTCCTTTAATTACAAATTCATCGTCTAGTATAACATTATGTGTACTCACCAATTTTCCTCGCTGAAAACTTGCTTTAGCACATTTATCCAGCCCAAACTCCATCCCAATGTCATCACTAAAAGCTTCGACCGTTTTTAATAACCCTTCTAGTTCATCTTCACAACGAGCATATAATTTTAAATCATTCAATCAAAAAAGGTGATTTATTATTTTATCATTGATCTTATATCCACATGTAGTGTTGTTTAACATTTGGGAGAGGGGTATTAGTGCCATGCAAAATAAAAGTGGAGAAAGAGAGTCCCACCCGGAACATTTCACACTTAATCCGCATTACATGAGACGTCAAGTTACCATTAGAGTGGGAAAGAAAAAGATTGGTTTGCCATAAAGTCATCGACGTTTTCAGAAAATTAATTAAAATGGGAGAGATTTTAAACAGTTCTAAACAACGTAAGATCCAAGGATGGGGGACACTATCAAACGCCTTTTTATAGTCTATCCATGCCGTACTTAAATGTTTGTCTTTTGACTTCGCATTTTCCAGTATCATTTTATTGATCAATAGGTGGTCTTTACCGCCGTATGAGCCTTTCCGACAACCCTTTTGCTCAATGGTAAATATCTCATGGTCCTCCACGTGAGTGTAAGTTCTCTCGGTAAGAATTGAAGTTAGCAGTTTATAGGTGGTTGTTAGGCACGTTGTGGGTCTGTAGTTCTTAGGGTTACCAGTATCATTATTTTTAGGAAGCAGGTAAGTTGTACCGAGAAAGAACCATTCAGGTATTGAGTCAGGTTCTGTTAATATTCGGTTAAAGTTGCGAGCTAGTCTCCAGTGTGCTGCATGGAGAGTACTGAGCCAAAAGTTGGGGATTGGATCAATACCCGAAGATTTTCACTTGAAAGATTTCTTGAGAGCCACAATTTCTTCAACAGTCAAGTTCTCCCATGTTTGTTCGGGAATATCTTTAGTGGAATCTTGTAGATGTTCTAATAATACGGAATTTTCATTAAACGCTTTGTCGTTTCCCCAGATGTTATTCCAAAAACTACGAACCTCTTCTTTCAATAAGATTTCACGCACACCGATCTCAGATTTATCAATTTCACAATAAAACTTTTTGGTATCAGTTTCAAATTATTTTGTTTTGCCTATAGAACTTATTGCATTTGACGAACATGCGTAAACGTTGGGCCTTAACCTGGAGTTTTTGTTTTAGCTTTTCCTTTATGGTGGGTTTTTATTTTCAATTTTGTATTTCCTTATTACTTTTTTAGCACTTTCCAGGGCTAAAAAAGTAATAAGGAATGCTGTGCTGCTTAATTTCCTTATCAATTTTCACCTGCCTCTTTGGTTTATTCGGTTTCTTAGCCTTTGTTCTTTTTATTTTGGTCCTAACACCACATCTTTGTTGAAGTTCTTTTTTCGTTGCATAAAAAAGTTGGTTTATCGCAGTCAGTTCTGGGCTAAGCTCGTTACAGATTTGATGTAGAGCAATATTTCCTACCTTGAAGATATGTTTGTATTTGAAAGAGTGACGAATCGTAAGAAGAGGGTCTCTGTCGTTAATATCAGTGTGCTGTACTATAGAAAATTCCTCCAAGATATCTGTTCTCATTGCCTCCAGTTCTTCTGGATTTACTTCCTGCTATCCTTTATCACTCCGTTCCTGCAACCTTTCATTTTACACCTCCTGATTTCTATTACCAACACCCTGACCTTCAACTTCACCTCTACCTCTATCAATTACACCAACATCAGTATCAGTATTCTTTGTGTCATCCTGTGTATCATATTCCAGTTCTCTTTTAACATTCACTCTAACATCTTTAGAAACTTTTTCTTTTATCTGAGAAAGCTCAACATCTGTCAATTTCTTTTCTGGCATAATATACCTTCTGCCAGTTAATTAGCACTAAGATTTTCAATTTTTTCACTATCACTGTTACGCGTACGCCAGAGAATAAAAGTATCTTCAGTGTTATTTGTCTCTGGATTTTCAAGTGCAGAATAAAAGCAATACATAACTTCCTTGTACTCTTCCCTTGTCCATCTTTTCCGTTTTTACCTTTCGAGTGTTCTTTGGTGGTGATCCAGCAGGGCCAGGGGTGGGATTTCTCCCTTCTTGGTGACAATGCTGGCCTTCATTACGGGAAGAGTTAGGCCCAGTAGCAGACTTTTAGACCTCAGGCTGGCCTTGCTCTGAGGGACGCGTCCTTTTGTTGACCCTCGCGAAGGACGAGGAGGTATGATTTATTTCTACAGTAGTTTTCATCTCATAAAGATTGCTTTTTAGCCTTGCTGCCAAGGAGCTGGATATTCCGCGTCAGTCGCCACATGGAATTTCGAGTCCACGCGGATTTTATTATTATTATTATTATTATTATTATTATTATTATTATTATAGAATTATCGCACACTGATAAGATGTCATTTCATTCAGCGGTAATGTCTCCTTGATATTGGTGACAGCAAGTCTCCTCAATTTTCAAGGACTTTCCTCAGTATTCGTGCAGATTGCAGGATTACAATCGTCTGCATCTCTTCAATTCTGGTCTCAATTCCCAGCTGTTCTACTCTTCTTTTGATGTCTTTTGGTGGTGTTCCTAACGCCCCGATGACTATGGGTACTACTTTCACCTTCATGTTCCATATTTTCTGGAGTTCTCTCTTTAAATCCTGGTATTTCTCAACTTTCTCTTTCTCCTTCTGCTCTATACGGGTATCATATGGGATGGCAAAGTCAAAGATGATGCAGTTGTTGTCCTCCTTCTTGATCAAAATTAAATCTGGCCTTCTAGCTTCAATTACATGATCAGTCTGTATGGTAAAGTCCCACAGTATCTTGCAAGTATCATTTTCAATCACACTTTCCGGCTTATGGTTGCACCACTTCTCGCTTACATTATTATTACATTATTACATTATTATTATTATTTTTATTATTATTATTATTATTATTATTTAACTTATCCATGACAATTCCTTAAAAAACGTGAATAATAAAATAAACTCGATTTCAAGTACAGTATGGTTCATTCACCCACTGAACTTTTAGACACGCTCCTCACGTGGACACGTTCCACACCTGTTGATGTGAACATCTATTTCCTAGTTGTTATTATTATTATTATTATGTTTTGATTTCTTTTCTTTATATTGTGCAGAGTTTTAGAACTACTAATCACCGGGTTATTACTCATAGCCTAAGGTATTTGGTCGTTCGTGTATGCTTTTTTTTTTCTTTTTTTTTTTTTAA